>JBCEWB010349353.1:0-21386 GCA_039654565.1 Peronia peronii | reverse complement strand
ATATATTTCTGCTTGTCTGTCTGCCTGCCTGTCTATCTGTCTATCTGCTTGATCTATCCCTCTATTAACGATCTGTCTGTCTTTCTGTCTGTCTGTCCGTCTCTCGGTCTCTCTGTATATTGATCTACCCTACCCATTCTCTCTTTCAGTCTGTTATTCGTCGCTTTCTTTCTTTCACCCATGTCCTCAGTATATTAGTTTCTACATTTTCATCCCTGATCCCATCTTCCTTCCAGCTATTGGCTTTCTCTGTCTTTCTCTTCGCTTCTGTTTTTTATTGTTCTGTCTTTGTCTTTCTGTCTATCCGCCCTCTTCCCCAACCCGTCTCTCCCCAACCTATTTCAACATTCCATAATAATTATCTCCTACTTCAGATTTCATAACAACGTCCCTCCTTCTTCTACATGGAAGCAGTTCCAAATCAGTACAATAATATACATGTATAACTTTTGAAACATCTTTTATTATCTTTATTTATAGTAACTTATAGAAGCTTTATTTGTTTGCATAGGATAAAGAGGGCTCTTGTTTGTTAATTTGCCTGGCAGTGTTCGTGGAATAAGTGGATATAGTTAGAAAGAATTTACACTTTATTTTCTCAGTTCTTCTCTCTCTTCATCTCTTTGTCTTTCTCTGTCTCTATCCGTCTCTTATTCTCTCTCTCTCTCTCGCTCTCTCTCTCTCTCTCTCTCTTGTGCTCGCTCTCTGTCCTCTTTTGTGTTCTCTCGACTCATCTTTTTTTTTTTTTCATTTGCTCTCGCTCTCTATCATTCTTACTCTCTGTAATTCTTGCAACTCTGCCTCTTTTTATACTTCCCTCCAGACTCTTTCTTTCTCTTTCTCTCGTATTCAGTCACTCAGATCTCTTCTTTCTTTTTCTTCTTTTCTTTCTCCGTCTTCGTTAATCTGCAGCCTCTAGTTCACGGTTCCGACTATATTACTTATTTTTTGACAACTCCCAATCTACCACGGTTTGAGAGAGTAGTGTCTGGGAACATGATATTATATGTCTCAGTGCAGGGACAGGAAGTAAATCTGCACCAAAGTCTCTTTGACTTGCACAGAAGTGAAGATCCAGGTGTGCCAGAAAGGATCAAGGGCTGGGAAGGGAGAGAGAGTAACACTTCTGTCAACATCTGCAAAGATATAAATTACATGGAACACAAAATGATGCATGCATAAAACCCTCAACTAATGTTTCAGGGTCTTAAATAGGTAATAGATAGACAAATAGACAGACAGATACATGTACAAACAGACAGATACATAGTTACAGGTAGATGGACATCAATCGTTAGCTGTCATTTTGTCTTAATTTTCCTGTTATTGTTTTTGTAGTAGTTATTTTTCATCCACTTTATCCATTACACGGACAATGTCCTCTCTGTCCCTCTCTAAAGGATACAGTAACACTTTTTTAAAAATTTGTATTCCTTTGCTTTCCAGTGTTTCCATCTCAGATTCCTTTCTTTTGGTTGACTTCCTTTCACATTCTCTTCTATTCTATTCTCATTCAAATGCCCCCGGACATTATTTTTTCCGGTCTCTCTCTTTTCGGTCTGATTTTTTTCCCCTTCCCATCATATAGCTTATGTAGCTATATAGCTGTGTTCTGGAATCCAGAGTAACATTTTCGTCCGTCTGCATAGCTTTCTTGTCTTTCCCTACTGTACCTTTCATTCTGACATAGCGTTCGTCCATTCCTGACTTTCTATCATTCCCTATCATAATTATTTTCATTGTTTTGTTCTTTCTATCCACCTCCTTTATTTATTTTTTTTAGTTCTTTCTTATCTCTTCCTTCTTTTCTTTTTTTCTCATTTTCTACTTTCTCTTTCTCTCACTTTTTTTTTTTTTTTTTTACTGTTTCCTTTTTTCTCACTTTTCTATAGCTTCTCTGTATCTGCAATGCAGTCCATGTTTTCTGCTGTACTCATCTCGTTACCTCACTTTCGATGTTACATTTCCATCTCTTTCTCTCTCTCTCTCTCCCCCCATCCCCTTCTGTGTCTGTGTGTGTGCGTGTGTGTTCGCTGGCTCACTCAATTTCAGTTGTCCATAACAGTTATCCGAAAAAGTCGCTTTTGCATAGCTACAAGTGTTTACCTTTATTCTGGAGAGGAAAAGAGTTAACGAATTACTATGGGGGTGTGCACGATTCATCTGATTTAATGAATTCTCCAAGGAGGGTTTGGCCAAGCTGAGATCTATATTGGCATTTTATACTAGTCAGGATGACGTGGAGAATCCCTGGTTTTCGAATTAGCTTTTTGATAGACTTCCTCGTCATCAGTTTCACCCTGGAGAGCTCTACTGACTTGCACCTGCCATCCGGGTTCTCTGCACTCATGTACAGGACACACATCAGAAACTGCTGAAAACACCACATGAGAATATCAGCGTGGGAGAGATATTTCTGGAACAAAAATGTCTTAAACCCCGTCTTTGAACTGTAAAGTACGTACACCATTTGTGAGTCAAGATACTTATTGAATAAAACAGTAACCGATTAATGTGGCACCACATCGTGGAAGCGTTTTATTTTCAAGGTTACAGTTTGTAAAACCTTGCCTAAAGATTTTAATCCTTGTTACCCTTATGTTATAAGTTGAAAGTACAGTACACAGCTCATCACTACAGCTGCCCATTGATCTGTCTAGATGACGATAATTTTGTTCGTCTTGTGTGTGTGCGTGTGTGTGTGTGTGAGTGTGTGTGTATTTCCTTTCAACATCTCAAAACATATTGATAAGCAAATTAATCTCTCTGTAGTATAACCCCGTAGTATAGTCAGTTTCATAACATGTAATCCGATTTGTGTAAAATTAATTCTTCTCACCAAATGTTTACCCTGTGCTATGAAATTTATCAGAGAATGGGCGAAAGAAAGAGGAATAGAGAGTTTGAAAGTTTGGAAAGAAGGAGCGGGAGGGGGGGGGGGGGGCAGAGGGGGGTGAGAGGGGGGAATACCTCTGGCAGTAAAAAAGGAGGATTATGGGGAAAAGGGAGGCTGGCGGTAGAGAACTTACCAGCCTATGAAGTTTCACGCTGGTACTTAATTAGCGATAAAATTAATTACCCGTGCTTTCTTTTTTTTTTTTTTTTTTAATCTGAAGTCAAACGTCATTGCTAATATTTCTTTTTTTCGTATTTGTTGTTCAATTTTTTTTAGCTCGAATGCCATGACAAGTTTTAGCGGTTGTAGTGTGGGATGCAAATAATTATCTACAATTTGAGTGCCAACACTTGACATTCTCGACACACCTGTAGGCTATGTGTATTGTTCGTTGTGTGATGTATCTGTGTTGCCAGGCATGACATTCTAACAGCATAGCACACTCATACACATGAACAAACACCCACTTATACAGAAGACGGTATACACTTATCTATAGCTGCATTGCACATTCAGAGTTTTTTCTCTTATCAAAATTGGACAGTACCACAGTTTTCCTTAATGATGTACCAGCACATAAACAATATCGGTTAGAACATTCCAGATTTTTTTCCTTCCTTTTTTCCTGTCTGTTTTCTTTCTTTCTTTCTTTCTTTTTTTTTTTTACGTTTCGCTCTTCTGGTTGAGCTCTCATGTGTTCAGCGAGACAGGTGACTGATGCCGAAACATTCGGAAAGAGAGACACTAGGCTTTTGTTTGTTGTGTCTATGTTGACTGTTTGTTCTTTTGAACAAACTGCCATCGACAAAAACATCATTTTTTTAACCCTAACAATGTCAGGCGGCTGGTCAAAGAATGTATACTTTGCAGGGAATTCACTTTCAAACAGCATACTAGTGCGGTGACACGGTGCTTATATTATCACCTGAAAATATGACTGTCACTTCCTAGACATGAAGAGCAATGTCGTCACAGAAACCCTGCTAATCTCACGGTTTCCACTGGTGTTTTTGTAGTTAAACCTCTGGCGTGGGATTCTCTGTTTTCCAATATTCCTATAACGACATGTTGTCAATTCTCGTCTTTTTCAAGTCTAGATGAAATTAGCTCTGATAAAACTCCAGAGCTTTAAGAATGTGCTATCTGTTTTACATTTTTATCGAGAAATTAAGCAGTTTTGTTTAAACAGTTATGTAATTGTGCCTAAGAACAAATAAATACAACTTATCGCCCCAGACTGTCAGCAGGGTTTGTTCACTAGGTTTAATCTTTATTATTGCGTGTCCAGAAGTGTACAGTAAAAACAATGTAAGAGAGGTAAATGCATCGGTTATTTAGGATTAACAACTTCAATATTGTCTCGTGTGGCAGTTTATGTCAGGAACAGATATCATGATAGTAATGCCTGGTCCTTGCGGGATAATCATACTAACGTTTTTTAAAAAAAATTATTATTATTTGTTTTCTAAAGAAACGGTTATAACTGAGGTGAATAGGCTGTTATTCATGGAAATATTATGTGAGGAAAGATGCCAGGAATGTCCTATAATTACCATGACTTGAAATGACTGTTTTACTGGCACTGGTAGATCTCGCTCATTCAGCTCATAAACATACTTTGAGATACAGAACACCGTACAAAAGTTGTGCTGTTCATCAACTGTAGAGGATAAAGCAATATGAACATGTCAATCCATTCTTTAAAACAAAGAAAGAATACAACAACAACGAATCCTCCCCAGTTCTTATTTGGCAGGATATAATCCACAGTTGCTGGGTTAAAAAAATACAGCCGTTTTATAGTCTGCATAATCAGGAACAAAACAGTGGCCATAGCACAAATACGTTGTATGTAAACGCACTGTAATCTTTAAATGAAACTTAAACTCTACATTTCCCGGAAATGCCTCATGTTTGCAATTGTTTGTTGTGTCATTATATGACAATTTAGACTGCTTCCTTATCATCTCTTTATCGTTTTCATCTCTGTTTTTCATTTCAGTGGACAGAGATATCAGGCAATATTAGACGACCAGCTTTTGAATAAGAAGCGATCAAAAGCATTCAACAAATTTTACTCACTGACAACTGTTGTCAAGAGGTACTCACATTGTGACATCGTGAAATAATACTTTCCAAGTACCGCGCTCCAGTGGACAAATCCATTTGACAACAGACGCCGTTGACCAGGAGCAAGATGGCGCAGCGTACGTACATTTCCGAGATACACGTGCCCATCAAGAAAGATGACATGAGCTTCCAGGACCGACAGATCAAACAGTGGGGAGAGATGGAGAGCAGAATGCAGGTCTGAGATAACGGTGACATTGTTGATTTTGTTTGTTTTGCTGTTGTAGGTTTTGCTCAAGATTTTTTTTTCAGTTTTTTAAAAACTGTTCTTAGAGCTGTTTTTCATTTTTGTTTTTATCTCTCTTTCTTTCTTTCCTTCTTTCTTTCTTGTTCTATTTGTTTACTAATTGTTTTTTTTTTCTGATTGTTTGTCATTTGTGCCATAGTTATTGTGTTGCTGTGCTGCTGCTGAGGTTGGTGACGCTGTTGTTTTAATCGTTTAACTTGTCTCTGTCTGGCCATTTTCCTTGATTCTTTGTGTCACGTCAGATGAGTGTCCATAGAACATAGATATCCTAGCCATGAGGAGAACAAAGATACCTAGCTTTTGAAAATACACAAATTTCTCTGAATAGAATAATAAGTGACCTTAATGATCAGGCATCTGTGTTGCCGTACAAATAGTTCAAATACATTTGACAATGGTTATTGGTCTTGTGCCATAGTTATATTTCGGGCCATATTTGATTTTCATTTTCATTCTCGGGATTTAAATATCCCAATTCCTACAATGAACTTTCCTGCCTGCATTTTTATTAAATCGTTTGTTTGTATTCTTAGAAGACAACTATTTCTGATTACTACAGCATGTTAATATAAAGTAACTGAAAGAAATCTTGTACCTTACTCTTATCCTACTGATGAATAAAAATGGCTTCCTAGTTACCCATCTTTGCTCAGTTCATTTGCTGTCCGGCAATGAATACTAGAATTAGTTACTATTTTCTCTCATTCAGTCCGTCCTATGCCTCTCTTGTCATGATTTAACTTCATGACGTCCAATTCACCCAACATTATTGACTTTCTGAATGGAAATTGATTCCTCTTGTTGTCCATCCAGGAACGCCGGAAGTTGTGGGAAGATGAGTTTGAGCGCATGCGCCAAGAGTTCTTCACCCTGAAGCCCGCTGGGAAATCCCCACAGGCATTGACCTCAATGAACCTGGAATCTGGCATGAGCAACATGTTTGAGACAGATGCCGATGGGATTCAGAAATTTAAGGTCCGCTTCGATGTTAGTGAATTCCAGCCCGAAGAGATTCAGGTATGGCTCTGTCTGTCTCTGAAAAAAATTTAGAAGAACCCACTTGTCATTTTTTTAAACATTTCAATTGTAAGATAAAGTGAGATAAAACAAGACAACTTCTGGCATGCTTGAAAGGGAATTACATCAGCGATCGATAGAATGGTATCATTATGTTGAGTAATACACAAACAACAATAGACACAATTGTACATCCATATCACAAAGCATCATTTTGATTGGTTTGGCGATATTGAAAATTTATGGAATGCAGAGAATCGTACTTTCATAAACTGACAACACAAATCCCCAGTAGCAATTTGGACGTTTAGCTTCCTGCAGCTGGCAGTTTTGTCAGTGATGGTAAGCCTAAAAGTGTCAGTCAGTGATCCGATTGGGTTAAAGACTCATTCAATAATTATACTTTTCATTCCAAGTCTTTTCTGAAAGCTATGTTATAGTTGTAGGTCAGTGGTCTTCCATCAGCTTTCTGACTTCAATGTCAATTATAGAAACATAACATCCCAACAGTATTAACTGACCCCTCTAAGGCTCATATTTCATCAGAGTGACGTTTAGAATCTTGAAGAATGAAAGGGTTCCTCTACATATTTGCTGTTTTGTATTTAATCATGCATTCCAAGTCAGATGTGAAATTAAGTGAACTAGTTATGCTAAAGATCACTTTTGAGGTCTCAACATTGAAACAACTAGAATCATGGTTATCATTTTGAGTAAAGAGAAAACGACTCTCCTCTGTGTTCTTTATATAAGTTCAAAGAACTTTTTAAAATTGGCTTTTGTAGATAAAACATGCTGCTAATTGAATTTTGTTGAATTTATCAAAAGAAATCTTAGATGGAAATATTATTTGATAACAATGAGATGAATTAAAATACATACAGTTGAGGTTCTCTTTCATTATCATATGTATGTTTGGTTTTCCAGGTCAAAGTTCAAGAGAATAAGTTAATTGTGAATGCAAGGCATGAGGAGAAATCAGCACAGACCTCTGTCAGCCGGGAATACAGCCGTCAAGTAAGCTATGTTTTTATGTATACATGTATATGTATGATGGTTAAAGCTCATAGTTATGTGTTTGTTTAGTACTTCTTCAATTCCCTTTGTCTTTTATCATAATGATGGAGATAGGCTGCTGAATTTTTAATGTCTATATCTTCAGCCTATGATCATATGTCAGTAATTTTATAAGCTGAACGCTATTCGAACAGTGCTACTGTCATCACAGAGAGATACCATGCGTATGTAGATACCTTCATAGCACTCTGTGGAATGATTCCAGAATTTCTGAACTAGTTATTATGATTTATAGAGACAGATTTTCAAAAGGATAAATATGTGAGTGAAACATATGCATGGATATTACACATACATAAAATAAGAGAGAGGGAGGGAGAGAGAGAGAGAGCGGGAGAGAAGGAGATAAGAGGGATTTTTAATTTAACAAATTTTTTTTTTTGTAAACTGCCATGGGATGAAAACGATGTAAACTCTGAGAACACTCAATCAATATTTGGTGATCTGTCACAATGAAGATGTCAGAAGATAAAATATGAATTATTTCACACGAGGACTAGAATAATTCTTTTTGAGACACCACTCTCTTTTTATTCTCATTTCATTTTGATTGTTAAGGGGGATGCTTTTGGCAATCCATGATGAAAATGACAAAAATGACAATGAGTTGACAAACAACCAAAGACATTTTAAAAAATTTGGCACATCAGAGATTTTCATCAGTATGAAATTATTGTGACCAACCTTATTACTTCCCTTTGCCAGACACAAGAGATGTTGAAGAAGCACAGTAAAGCACATTGCTTGTTCAACACCTCCTATCTCTGGCAAAGGGAAGTAACAGTGCTGGTTAGAGCTATCTCCCATTGCAGCATTTGGTAGTTTATTTTAAAATTCCAGACATTTCCATAAAAATAATGTTGATGATGATGATGATATGGCACCCTTATATGTACGATATGTACATATGCATTGATATTTATACAAATGATTTGTGCCTACATGTTTCAAAAACAGACACTAGCAAACTTGATTATATCGATTGTTGTAGCAAATGTGATGATGTTGAGTGCAAATGATGTTACTGCATTTTTGTTTGTTAATCTTTTCTTTTTCTTGCTGTCACTAATATTTCAGAAGACTAGATCAGTTCATCCTTACATTTACTTTCCTTATCCACATACCAGTAGTGACTGTCCCCCTGTGTGGTCTTGCAGGTAGACATTCCAAGCAGTGTTGACCAGGAGAAGATGCAGTGTGTTCTCAGTAAAGATGGCATTCTCAGCGTGGAGGCCCCACTGACACAGCCAGCCATTGGAGCCAGTGATAGCATTTTCCCAGTCAAAAGTTCTCCAGCCAAATCCTTAGATATGGCAACCCCGGTCAAGAATCCCATCATCACAGAAGCTGATGGCTCTAGAAAACTTAGACTACAGGTCAGATATTTGGCTCACGTCACTGCTGTTACATGGCATTAACAAATTAGAGAGCAGAATGAAGATTATTATGAT
This sequence comes from Peronia peronii, assembly GCA_039654565.1. NCBI lineage: Eukaryota > Metazoa > Mollusca > Gastropoda > Systellommatophora > Onchidiidae > Peronia > Peronia peronii. The sequence continues at coordinate 12,568 of JBCEWB010349353.1, read as the reverse complement.
TATGAAAGCAATAAATATCTTTTTTTTAACAGTTTCTCTATCTGTGTTGTTGATACAAATGTATATTCACTGCACAAAGACACAGTCACTGGCAGAGCATATATCTGATCAAAACATGTAGTTGCTATCTGATGGCAGAAATGCTTTGGAAACAGTTAATTATGTTTTCAGCACATAGGATATAGAAAGTTCCTACAGTTTGAGTGTTTTCATAGCAACATTTGATCACAGTAGACTTTTAAAGAAGGCATTGCTTTTAATAATAGATAAAGATAGCCGAAGCAGAAATGATGCTGATTTTGATTATAACTGTGATTGACATAGTGTTGAAATATGAGCTTTTGATGGTTTTGAAGCATTCATAACTGAACAAAACCAAATTATAAAATTAGCTCTTACACAACTGTACAGTATTCCCTTGTTTATCACGGGTTCACTTTTCATGGTTTCACTGTATTGCGTTTTTTTTTACATGTGTATATATATATACGTATTTCCGTATAGCGGGCAGCATCGCTATAAATAAAAAAATGAGTACCCCATATAGAATTAAAAATTATTTACATATGATTAATGTTTATGATTTTCTCACTGCGGTGAGAAATATGCGGTAAGTTAGTGTGTAACACTAGAGAGGGTTGATAACAGTATTGTGGAGGTTTAGAAAGGTTTGAAATGTATGTAAATAACAAAATAAATATAGCATCCCCGCTTCGCAGATTTTCACTTACTGTGGACAGTCCTAGAACCTAACACCTGCAATAAACAAGGGATTAATGTATGCTTACTTTCACAATTTTATTCTTGTTTGGAAAAAAAATCATTTTACCCCAGCAATTTTGCATCAAGCACACTGATATTTCTTTCAGGTTGACATAGGAGAGTTTAAGCCTGAAGATGTTGTAGTGAAAACAATGGACCGGAAATTAATTGTGCATGCAGAGCATGAGGAGAAAACATCAGGCCGAACACTGCATAAGGAATTTAACAAAGAATATGATCTGCCAGGTAGGTTCATATTGAACATCATTGACTGGTGGTTTCTGAGTTGCTAATCTAACTCAACAAAGGATTGGGAGGGGGAGCATTTCATATAGAATATCAGTTTTTTTTCCCTTGTTACAATCTTAATCCAACCATATTTAAGGCTTATAAATTGATAATCACAGTATGACAAGTTTTGGAGCAACTTTATACCAAGTTTTATAAATAGGCTATATTACAGATTTTTACATTGTAAATTGCATTAATTAGGATTTCTATCAGTTTTCAGCATTGAATGAAGAGAAAATAACATAATAAGGCAGGAGAGAATCAAACAAAATTAGGCATAATCTCCTTTGTTTGAAAAATAAGGTAGTATATAATTATTATTGTTAACATCATTCACATAATATTTATTATTATTATCATCTGATTTACACACATATTTGTTGTTTCTTTTCCCAGGATAATTTTCAGATCAGGGGATATTTTAATCGCTGAGCCTGGTTCATTATAAATTTTACTTGAGGATGCCAGTCCTGACATTGCTCTAGTCTGAGATATGTATCTATCTCCTTGTTTGTGATAGAAATCCCCCTATATTAGACTGACTGACAAAATGTCAGCCTTCTTCAAATAGGTGCCTTAGTTTTGATCTGGTGATTTCATGTTTATTTCTCTCTTCCAGAGTCTGTAGATCCCTCAACCATCCAAGCTTACATTGGAGATGACAAGAGGTTGACCATAGAGGCACCACTTAAGCCTGTGCAGAGAAAGTTGTACTCCGTTACTCAAAGTCAGGATGTCCGCAAGGTTACGGTCAGCAAGGAATCTTCAGTCACCATCACAGATGGGCAAAATAGGCCGGTTGTTACAATCAGCGTGCACAGAAAGTGATGAGGAAACTGCTTCTGCTTTATAACAATCTTAAAGTGCCAAGTTTTTCCTTGATTTTTTTTTTTTCTGTTTAGCACATTAATTAATGACAATGAGAGAGAGACCTCTTATTTCAGCTCCTGTCTTGTTTATGAACCAAAGACCCTTAAATCCTGACTTGTGAGGTTTGTACTACCTTGTAGGCAGATTTCCAGTGTAGTTAGATCTTAGAATCTAACTCCAGTTGGCATGATCATCAGAAGGCTTGGACTGAGTTGTTTTGGTGCAAAGTTTCCTCAATCAGTGATTTTTTCTTCTTTTTAATATAAGTTAATGTCATGAAAATATGTATGAATTTATAGAGAATCATTTTATTAAACTGCTATGATAATGATATATTATTTATGTATAATGGTCACCATTTTGGAACACAGTCTGGTATTATTTATATTTGTTTTTGAAATAAGAGACAACATCATGCACTTGCATATATAAGTCCCATTGCACGCAGTTCTTCTGCAGTGGCAAAACAGAGCTAAACATAGTTGATATTTTCCTTTCTTTAAGATAAAAGGTTCTAGTGTGAGAACTGTTGAATATTTCTCTTTTCTTTAATCTGTGTTTATTGCCTCCTGTTTTCATTTGGTTATAAGAAAAATGGATTAATAGAAAAGTAATATGAAATAGACAACTATGTCAGCTTGCTGAGAATAAACCAAAACATAGCATACGCAGACAAATACAACAAAACAATAATAAATATAAATACTAAATCTTTTCATGTTTTCCCCCGCAGTATTCCAAAATGGTATTCATTCACATTGTTTTGTTGATGCATGTTTCATCGGACACATTAGCATAAAAGAGCTGTCTTTTTCAAGTAGATTTATTGCGTTGCTGGCTTGCAACATTTGGAATGGTGCTACCTGTGATTGAATTAGATATGGTACAAATTTATGGCCAATATAAAATTAGCTCTCACAGATTTATTCAGAATAAACCACAGCAATAAAACATTCATTTAAATTTGTACACCACCAGAAGGGGCTTTCGTATTTATTAAATTTGCTTTGAATTGATTGATTTATGAATAAGAAAAGTGCAGTGAAACAGAAACCACATTGTTTTACTCTAGGCAAAAGCAAACTTGAAAGGAATTGTTGTCTCTTGCACCTTACTAGTCTTATTCAATAATACAATGATCAATAAGCATCACAAGTTATGGTATTACTTACTTATAGAATTTTTAAAAAAATTATTAAATTATTTTTTAAAAATTATAAAATGTAGATGAATTTTGTCAGATAGTATAACTGTAAGCCTACCATGAAAATTGCAAATCCCACCCTTATACTCATTTGACTGAGATCCTTAACATCCCTGAGTCCATATCAGTTAATCAGTTCATTGTTTGTGCTGACAGGGACAACTGAAAATTATGCATGTGCTGACACCAGTAATTTTGTATAAGTTATTGTTGTGCCATTTATCATCATTTCATAACAATCTTTTTCCTGACAAGAATTCTTAAAGGCAAATAAGCTGATCTGCCTGATCATTTATAATTTGATTAGTTATTAAAACTCGTCATAAATTCAGTCCTTCAAATTCAGTCCTTCATAGCAGGCCCAGCCTGCTCCATATTTATTCCTCATTTACTTTGGAATTGCATGATCAAATTATTTTCATACATAAATCTATATAATTTAGGTGATTCAGTTGTTTTTAAAATGGATAGTATGTGCAAGTTTTGATCTTGCTCCACAAAGATATGAATATTATTAGTCGCAGAACAAATTAGATACAGTTAATAATGATCCTGCTTAACTTGTCAAAGCTACAAATTTCGCAGAGAAGGTTTTCTTGGTGAGCCAAGAGACTAATACTAAGCATCATTAACACAGTAACGTAAGATCATATAGCATACAAGTTTAGTGAAAGGTAAACCTCAATACGAAAATGTTCTCTGGGACTGCATTACCAGCTTACCAGCTATACCTTTGTCATCTCTCCCACAGTTTAAGAATCTGAATGGTATAATCAACTTTTGAATATACAATAGACGAGAAAATATAAAAACAGTATTTGAGGGTGGTGCTCAATTGTTATCAGACACATAAAAAAAAATTGTGTGTTTATAAATTATCAGTTCTTCTAAAAATTTAAATCACTGAAAATCAAAATATACTGAAAAAGAACAACCAGTTTGATGCACACATTTTGTCAATAGAATGAGTTTAACATTCTTTAAGAGAGTATTTATATTTCTATCAAACTGTAAAGAACTTTGAAAAAATGGCATAAGCGTACAGAATATTACGGGTTGACCATTGACATACAAGGAATTTCTTTGTCAGGGCGTAGAGTAATGAGGAACTTAATGCCACCCTGAGTTGGGAAGATATCAGATCTGTTTATTCTGTCTTGTGAGCCTAAGTAAAAAACAACAGAAATTTTAAAAATCTTCCTCAGATAGAAAGTGCTTTCATAACTTGCATACCTCAGTACTAATATATATGCCGATGAATTGATATATGATAGCAACTATATTTTGTGCAGACAGAGTAACTCTGAGAAACAAGATAACCAAGCACACATTTTGTTGCCTCTGATGAAATGATCAAAGATATTTTGTATAATGAAAACTTTATTTGAAAAATAAACAATGCTTTCAGTTTTCTTCATTTTGTTTTTGTTTTTTTATTTGCAAATGAAAATCCTAGATAATTCAAGAGAATATGTAATCATTTTAAGATTAACATCTTTATGTTTAATGAGTTCTCTTTGGATTTTCAGATGTACAGCTATGAGATTTTTTTTTAAATTTGAAAACTAAATCATTTCTAGAGAATACATGACAAATAATATTATAAACAATGTTTAACAGGAGTGCCCATGCTGCTGGCTTAAAGGTGTATTGGAATAAGTGTACTGCTTTATGAAATTTTTAAATACTGATCTGCTTCACCCATAACTTTTACACTGAATTATTTACATTATTCCAAGTGAAAGTTATCTAGGATGAGATTAGGACACATATCATGGATAATCTAGAAAATAGAATGAAGAGAGAATATAATCCCTTTGATATGTTGCAATTCTTGGTCTTGTGTTTTCTTTTGTTCGTATTACGATAACTCTTGTTTGGATTATGGACGTCATATAGACAAGAATTCCTTTATTTAGTAACTTTTTTGTAATTTAGTGAGAAGAATGATTGTAAGATATTTATTAAAACTGCTCCATAGTTTTGTACAATTTGAAAGAAATCAGGGCGTGTCTCTTTAAAATGACAATGCCACTTAAGTTTCAGTGTAGATTGTGATGTTTATAATCGATAATTGTGAATAGAACTTGAAGATAAAAGAAGTAAACTAGGGAAATGATTATTTATTTATTTATTTACTTCCATGTTTGTCAAGCATCTTTTATATAGGCTCTTTAATGTAGACTTTGACATATGATGTGCAATACATGTATTTATTTATTTAAGAACCTTTACCATAGACTTCAACCTTATTTTAAGACATTTTTTCCCCCTTTTTATCTTTTTTTGCATAAAGCAATATGCATGTGTTAATGTTGTATGACACATAATTTAGATTTTAATTTGAAGTATTCATTGTGAAAAAAAGAGAGAGAGAAAGAATGAGGGAGACACAAATTGAGATCAAGAAGGAAATGTATTAAACTAAAGACTGAATGTGAAATAAGATAAGAAAGAATATGAAAGACAGAAAGAGAGAAGGGAGGAAGAGAGAAAGAAAGGAAGAAAGCAAAAAAAAAGAGAGAAAAATAAATGACAGAGAGAAAGATATCTGAGGAAATATTCTTATTTGCTAATAGTGTGACCGCTTTCTGCATGCTTGGGCCTGTGCCAAGAGCATTTAACGTGAGATGTGGAGCAAAAATCGAAAATCCAACTGAATGTCTACTGCAACAAAAGAAATGATCACCTAAAACATAAAATACAAGTTCAGATGTACAATGGCTTGCCAGCCATATATTCTGAACCAGTTATACAGCTCTGATAGTGATTTGACTCATTTTTCAGGTGCTCCCTAAAGGCCTATGACTGTATTTGTTTTGTTTTGTTTTTTTTTGTGTGTGTGATTTGTTTCATCTGTTCATTTGAATTTGAATGTTATAACTTTCTTCCTCTCTCTAGCACATTTTCACACCCTTAAGTATAAGGTGTCCATCCTGGCAGGTTTAGGTGAGAAGTAATAGGCTTTTCTGTTTTTAGAAAAAAATAAATAAATAAAATGAATCAGGTGGAACTTTTTGTTTTATGTGATTTTTTTTTTTACTGACATGAGAGACAGTGGCTATAAGATTGACAAGATGTATGCCAAGATAGTAGAATAAGATTTGAAAAAATATAAAATGCTGCATTACATTTCTTTTACCTCTCCATGTTTGACATTCATGTTTATGTATTTTTTTGCTTATATTAGAGATCTATATGACTGAACTGTATACTTTCTGTGCAAACAAGTGCTAAACATTTATTATCACCGTATATAATTAGTTAATGATGAATGCAGATGGTATTTTAAGTAAGCTCTAGCATCCATGTTGTCTTATGACTTCTTGATTTTTTATATGACATAATGAGCCAGTGCTGTGAGGTCATTAGCAAACTGCATCTTGTATGAGTTTGATGAGTTTCATAATAATGTAAAATACATGGTGTGTCTGATTTTGTTGATATTGTTTGTTTTTTTTAAAATTATTTTTTTTCTTCATTTAAATTTTTACTAGAGCTTGAGTTTTGAATACCCTAACAGTAATTGTTAATGCTGGAAGTAGTTTTGCTTTGTTTGTGCCTGGTAGTTTTTAATACATTATCAAATGTCTGTGGTTTTTTTTTTTTGTTTTTTGTTTTTTGTTTTTGTGTTTTGTTTGTGGTAGTTTTGTTGTTTATCATAATTTTTTATTTTGATATTTCATAAGTTCCAGAGATCTAGCGTGCTTTGACAAAACACTTTTTGCCTGAAAAGATTTGTTTGGAGAAAATCAAAATTTTGCAATCTCTCATTAAAAAGCTAGCAAAAGAAATGCAGTTTTTCAAGAATGAACCGATGCTTTGTGTGGGGGTGGAGAAATAATTTAAATGTGATGGAAGGCCTTTTGTCAAAACAAGTTAGATTAACGACATTTTAATATTTCTGACATCTTTTCATATGGCTTTCTTGACCTCTTAGGAGCAGATCTGCTTTTTTTTTTCTTTCTTTTTTGTTTTTCAATATTTTGTGCCCTGTGTACCTTTCAGTTTATTCAGTCTTACTGCTATATGTAATGCAACTTTGTTCTCATGGTCACCAATTTCTATGCTCTGACCATCACTGGACACTTACTGATAATAAATTTACTATCAGTCTATTTTCGTTTGCGTTTGGCCATGTCTTTGTTGTTCCAGTTGTTGTCAACATCAATCCTAGATGTTAATTGTCTGTGGTGTTTGGTTAATGTAATTGTTGTGATTATTGAAATGCGAGAAGTTATCTTTATATCATAGTAAAAACTAAATTGTCTAACATAGCTGTTGTCTGTGAATGATATAGAAGTTCTCAGTGTCCCTTTGCTGTCCATGAGAAAACCTTGTTTAGGCTTTTGTATTTGAGTGTGCAAACAGATATCATCAAAACCCATTGCTGTACTTTATCCTAATATTCCGTATTGGCAACTTATTACTTAATTTTTAACTTTGGTTGTTTTAAATGTTCCACTCCGTTGCTGTTCTGGTGGTCATTTTTAAGCTATCAATTCTTGCATTCAGTCATTATGGAATAAATAAATTAATGATTAAATAGTTATTTTGCATCCCTAGTGGAAATAATTACTCTTTTTGTAACGTGTTTTTTTTCTTGCTGTTGTTGTTGGTGTTGTTAACTTATAGGAAGAAAATTGATTGTTTTTGTAGATTTAATATGTTTTTCATTTCAACTGTGCTGTTTCTGTTTTGCTTTTAATTGCAATTTTCACCTTAATGTTTGACTGCCTATGACTAAGTAAATGACAGTGATAGTTGCCTTGTGAGATTATTGTTAATGCTGTATTTGATGATAATAATGAAGTAGAAGAAAAAAAGATGATGGAGATGATGGCAGTATGGAAAGTGATGGCTATGAAGGATTGGTAGAAGGAGACAGTTGTTCCCGTTTGGTAAACAGCAGCGGGTTGATCTGAAAATATAACTGATGCAGTGCTATGCTGGTGGTACTTTTGCCTTTGATATTTGAACTTCTAAATCCACTGAACAAGTTGCTAACATTTAGCTGTATTGATTGTTGCATACAGTCAAGAGAATAACTTATGAATCCATAAATTGATAAATCAATATTCAGGGATTTTGCTGTTGCTGCTGTTACCGTACACTGAGCAAATGTATTGAAAAGATCATGAAGTGTATTGGTTTCTTATTTGACACCATATCTGGTTAAGGAATTAACTGCCATGGTTGTTTGCTGTTCTACATGTATTTTATACAGAATGGAAATCACAAAGTTGTGTGTGACAATACCGTAAAAAGGAGAAAGTAGCATAAGTTTATTATACAATTATGTGTGGATAAAGTTTTGGAGGCAGAGTGAAAAATGAATAGTTGGATATGATATTGTGATTCACATACATAAATGAACCTCAGTGTAGGAAATATAACATGATTTACTATAGATCAGATAAAGATGCATCTATGGGAATGAGACACAAAGCAATCTGTGATACCTAATGTCATTTCAAATTTTATAACTGTGGGTGTATTTATTAAGCGAAGAAAATGGAAGCACTAATGTCATCAACTAGATTTTTTATCTTTTGTTCAGTTCCAAAATTGATTGTTGCCCGTTGAAGTAAAGTAAGGCATCTCAATGCTGTCTACAATACATTGAAAATACTCAAGAACTACAAAGAAATGATCATAAAGATTTATATCATTGTTTCTGACACCATCAGTCTAATCTGTCCTTGAAAGAATTTTCAGTGTCATAACCTCTAGTATCTGTTATCACTTGAAAATACAATGCAGATCTCAAACATTTCATGTAAGATTTGAAATATAATATGCTCATGAAAGATACATATAATTTACAAATAGATGCTTGTGATCAAAGTAATAACAATAATAATAATGATAATAAATCATCTTGATATACTCTTTTTTGAATGACATAGGCCACTTGCTATTTAAATACTTTATTAACCTGTGGCCAGCTATCTATCAGCTATTTGGTACATATCATGGAAGAAATGGACAGAAAACGGGACTACATCATGAAGAGAAAACATCAAGAAATAATTGTTCGGAACCAGTTGTGTTTTTCAAATGCACGCGGTATCCGTAAAGTCTGGACCCACAGCTTTCACTGTTTTTTAAAATATTTTTTTAGTTAATGCATCAGGTTTATGTGAATCTTGCAAAGGCGTCGAATTTTGCGTCATAAGTAGTGAAAATGATGTTGAAGCTCTTATATAGTCATATTCCAATTAAATAATATAATGTTTTTCATGTTGCAAAGGGCATCGAATTTTACGTGATGTCCGTAAAGTTTAGACTCAAAAGTGAAATGCATATTTTTAATAAAACAAATACGAAAAACATTTATTTAATTGGAATTTTAATATATAAGATCTTCAATATGATTTCCCCCATTTGTGATTCAAAATTCTATGCCATTTGCTAGAGTTACCTAAACCCGGTGCATTCTCTCCACAAAATGGTGATAGACAGTGATGTTTCCCATGTCTCCAGACTTTACAGACACCCTATATTTCCTGAAACAAATGATATGCATTTAAAAAATAAAATAAATTACTGGAATAAAAGAAAACAGACGGAAATGCCCTCAAAATTGGACCTATATTATCAAATGGAGACTAATGAGACTTGTGATGAGAAGAGATGTCAGTCTTATGGTAGGGTAAGCAGCGGCATTCCAGTAGAACTCTCCGTCACCGGCTGAAATGGGAAGAAAGAATAAGCCGTCAGGGGTTGTGGGCAACAACATAGTCAGACACAGGAGTCAAGCTATATATGTGGCAAAAACAAGGTTAGATGAAACAAATTACAGAGAAACAAATAAGTTTTGGAAAAAGGCGGGAAATCGAAAACAAATAAACAAACAAACAAAGACGAAAGACAGGCTCTTTGCAGGAGTAATGATATACAATGTGGCAAAGAACCACATGCTTACATCTCAACTTTGACAGAAGATATGGAGAATCTCGATAACACCAAAGCGTTATTATTATCGTATTAGTATCATTGCAAATGTGATAGAATGATATGTCTACCAAGAACAAGGATATTGTTCATAACCTTGTCGATGACAGTTTGTTCAAGCCTCCAGGATTTGTGAACATTGCTATTCTTGTCGATGTCAGTTCATACTCGTAAAAAACAAGATTACTGTGACGGATCTTATAATTATGTAACTGGATTGATCTCTTCTTGTGTTGGCAGTGTTGCGTTTTTGGCATAATAACAAATGGATAAATCTGTTTGTTCGCTTTTTTTTAATACGGTAATTATGTATGTTTTACAAATCATTTTTGATGATAGATTCCCCGAATGATGATAAGTAAGGTATATGTTGTAAAATGGTGATGAACACGGATATGGTATTCATAAATTCGGAGGCGGCCATGCAGTTAAAGATAACTGAAATGATAAGCAATAATCTAAAATCATTCGTTTAAAGCTTTAAAGGTTCAGGTTAATTTGTTCATTCCAAGACGTTATTATTCGCGCTAGATGAAAATGATAGAATGAGTTGAGAGTGGATCAAACAAACTGAGAGACAATAGAGAAGACACTTTGAGTGTATTCAAAGACTGGGGCAGAGAGACGTTAACAGGGAGAGAGAGAGAGAGAGAGAGAGAGAGAGAGAGAGAGAGAGAAGATCGTGAAGGGAAGGAAGTTGGGGAAGGGAATGCGAGAGTTAAAATATAGAAAAACAGACAAATAGGCAAACAGACAGATGAAATTAAAACGGATAAACGGAGGAAGACAAAGAGAACGAGAAATGGCCTTGACAGGGAGACGGGTTGGTGAAAGAATGAAAGAGATAAAAGAAGATCGATGGACAGTCTGACAGACAAGTAGAGAAACAGCCAATAGAGCTAGAAAGAAATGGAAGGAGATAACAATACACAGAGAGGGAGAGAGAGAAAGAGAGAGACACACACACACGTACGGGTACAGTAGTAATTGATTTGATTTTGCGTTCTCAGAAATTCCAGAATGGCGGCATAACCGTCTTGCTTGCTGCTGCAGTCACTTCCAGTAAGTTGTAGGACACACTCTGCATATCTCTGGAGCCCACTAGTCAAACAAAAAAGACGGGAAGATCAAACATGGATAGTAAGTCAGTGAATGATGAGAAAAATAGATGGATGAATGCTAAGTATTGCTAAGCACAGACGAGATTAAAATAATGTATCTGTCAAAACAAGTACAGTAAATGATATCGATTACGTAGTTTCAGTCAAATAAATGGGTGGATGGATGGATGGATGGATGGATGGATGGATGGATGGATGGATGGATGGACAGACGGACTGATGGATGGATGGATAAATGGACTGGGTTGTGTTGGGGAGGGTGGGGGAGATGATGAGGACAGCTAAAACCAACTGTATTAGAAAAAGGTAAATAATACGAGTATAGACAAAGATTGATGAAGATCAAAGTACAGACATGGATAGATAAATGGCAGAGAAATCTGTGCTTCGGCCTTGAAGGCATTGCTTACCAGTTGTCAGTGTAAATTCGACAGGCCTCAAGTTTTGGATAGTGGGTTGAGCAAACGTCAGAGATCATAGCACAGTCGCTGTTGGTGTCGTACAAACTTGGTGTACCTTCACACATGTCAATTATTCGCTGTGCAAAAAGAGAACAACCATCTTTGAAATGCTTGTTCTGAAGTTAATGTCCTACTATTAAAATTTTGGTCAAATTTTTATTTAGGATACTTTGAAAGTATTAGAAGTTGGAATTGTTTTTCCTTCGAATATACAGAAGTTCTGGCTACCTATTTATTTTTATTCTTTTTTTTTTTCTTAAAGTATTTCTGAATGTTTCTCTGTCTCTCTTCGTTTGTTTCTCAATCGGTCAGTTTCTTCTGTTTGTGTAACTCTCTATCGATCCACTTCTCGCGGGTGACAGCTCAAGGGGGCCATGGTCTTGCAAGCCGTCGGGGTCACCACTATGGACGCTTGTTTTGACAATCTGTTCGGTCTCGGCCTCGTTTCTAACTAGTCTCTGATCTGACCATCTTTGGCCCTGGGAAAGGCAGCTTCTGTCCCCGTTGTCATGGTTGTACCACTGACGTTTCCTCTCTCTCTCTCTCTCTCACACACACACAGTGGCCAGTCCTTTGTAGGACCCTTTATGGCATTCTGAATAGGAGATCGTTGTGCCCATTCCTATTACTTCCCTTTGCCAGACAGAAGAGCTATTGAGTGTAAAGAGGGGGAAAAAACTCTTTATTTCATGTCTTTCGAAAGGTTGCTCACCAAAAATAAGAAGAAGGAGAAGAAAAAAAAAAGAAAAGAATTTTTAAAAAATATATATTATAAAATCATAACGTTAACAATACGAAGTAAACATTCTCTTTATACCATAATTATTTTTGAATTTTCCATGTATGTTTCAAGCAAAGGCCGTACACTGCTTGGGGGGGGGGGGGGGGGGGGGGAACGGGGT
>JBCEWB010349242.1:0-19696 GCA_039654565.1 Peronia peronii | reverse complement strand
TGTCCCATGTTGCCTTTCTCTCTCTTTTTTTTTCTTTCTCTTCCTTTCTCTTTCTTTCTTTCCATATGTAGTGGTTGAGTGCCTTACAATACATCATTTCTGTCCGTCTGCCTGCCTGAGTTTGTCTTAACTACATGTATCTGTCTGCCAGCCTCTGTTAGTTTCCTGCCTGCGTGTAGTATTTTGTAGATTATATTTTTTTCACCTTCTCTTCTTTTGTTTTCTTTCTTTCTTTCTTTCTTCTTTCTTTCTTTCATCTTTCTTTCATTCTTTCTTTCGTTCTTGCTTGCTTGCTTTCTTTCTTTTCTTTTTTTGGGGGGAAAGGGGGGGCATTTTTATTTTACATCACATTTTGCAGTATTTTTAAATAATATTCTTTAATACCCCTTTAAAGAATTGTAATTTGAGACATGTACGTGGTACAGTAAATAATATATTCAGCGTTTTATGTCATATGATATCCTGGATTTAATGCAGCCAAGGTGATTGCGGGTAGGTATTGTAGTTATGGTTTTAGGTGTAACTCCAAGATAGTACTTTTTTTTATTTTTACTTTGGGTTCTGCCTCGTCGGCATTTGTAGGAGCTCCGACCTACGACACGTAATCTATCATATGTGCACAATACAAGAAAATTAATGTTCTGTGACACGTTTCATTTCTGGCTCACCGTGGGCAGGACGATATTGCTGATGAAAGGAACTGTTGCCCTACATAAAATTTCATGGGCTGTGATTATTGCGCAAGATACGTGGTTGATGTAAGCTGTAAATTTGAGTTATATCATAGTTATCATAGTTCTAGTATCAGACAGAATCGTGAGAAAAGACTATTAAAATGACCTAGATTTTTGGCAGATTTATGCCATGGGTGGATCATCATAACCTTTTCAAAATCCTTTTGTATAGGAAATGAATTATGGAGAAACTTAGGGAACCCGTTGTGATGAAATAGGCCTCCCTCTTTTATCGATATCTAACTTTCCTTTTTTTCACTCAAGGCTCATGTGCTATCGATCGCTGAATTTTCATTTGTTGAGTTTCATTAATTCATTGTATGATTTTTTAATGCTTTTATAACTGTAGTTAAATCCCATGATTGAAAAATGTATATACATTTTTATATTGTTTTACGTTATTTTCAAATAAATTATTGTAATTTAATCCATTTTTTTCCATGGGCCACGTTGAAATTGTGGTAATTATAGATGACCATTACACATGGCTAGTTGATGAATTGGATTTTTGCTTTATTCGCCAAAAGAAGTTGCAAATCAGTAATTTCTAGATGTCAAGCGAGTGTTTATCGGTTGCAATCCCAGTCTGATGAAATCGTCTCTCTGTATCATATATTATAGATTCTCTCGTTCTTTGTCTAATGCAGTACAATATACTGGACACGCGTTCGATCGATGTTTGATATGTCATACTGAGGATGGCTATCACGTGGTGAAAATGTTTTATGTAATCCGTACATTCACAGTAGTTTGTGTGTTCTCTTTTTAATGAGACATGTAGCGATATTAATAACAAGGGATCGGTGTTTCGACCAAAAGGCTTACTTGAAGTGTTTGTTTGCAGTAATAATAATAATAGAGTGTATTTATATAGCGCTTATCCCCGTAGGTACAGGCTCTAAGCGCTTTACAATCTATTATTACCCCGACAGACCCAAAGATGACACTCATAAACATTCTCAGCTTCCTGGGAAGCATACAAGGCGGCTGCCTGTTAGGCGCTCAAATCCTTTTCAATCTAACAATATCAATCACTGTCTATAGTCGGGTACCTATTTAAACCTGGGTCGAGTCAGGAAATTTGTGTAAATTGTCTTTCCCAAGGACAAAATGTCGAGATCAGTCAGGATTCGAACCCGAGAGTACTACATGGTACTAATGTTGTTACGTTGTTTTCTTTACTATTTCAATTGGTTGAAATGCTTATGTTGCTTTTTTTTTTTTTTTTTTTCCCTTTTTTTTTTTTCTTTTCATTTTCTGTTCATTTTTTTTTTTTTTTTTTTGCTCTCCTGTTTTTTTTTCTTTTCATTTTCTGGTTTTTTTTTGTTTTTTTTAAATTATAATCATGTTATGTTTTCACATCAAGGACAATGAAAATGGTGGTCCTTGACTGTAGAATTAATTCATAATGTGTGGCACGGCAATGATGACAAGTATGCACGGAAAAGAAAAATGCAGCTAGAAAATGTGCTGGAAGTATTGGGTATTGAGGTCCCTCAGGTACAGGTCCATCGAAGTCGGTCACATAACTGAGGGAACATCGGTTACGTTCTTCATACACTGTACGTCTTTCAACTACCTGGAGGCGGTTATCTCGGAAGGAACGTCGATCACACATGGGTTTGTTTATATTAAGATGTGGATTTGTTTGCCATTGCACATCATTGGTCAAGAGCTGCCTGCTATGGGCAGAGAATTTACGTGTTCACAAATCAGCATGTGAGCGAAACTTCCGCGAATATGTGACTGACCTCGAAATAACATATTAAAGACCATAGCATGAAAAGCACTCCAGTCTGTTTTGAGAGAAATAATCGCGAAAAATTTTTTTTTCATTTTGGTTGAGGGGGGGGGGGGGTCACATGCTGTTTGAGTTGTTCCACTTTAATTTTATGATGTTGGATGCTTGTACCTTCAGTTTTGACTGATTTTTATTTATTTATTTATGTATTTTTTCATTTGATCTTTCTTGACTTTTCTTCAAAATATGTGAATTTACTTTGCTACTTTTTGTTCTGAGGACTCCAATTGATTTATCTTTTTTATCAAATGAAAACGTCTTTGATCGGTATAGCAGTATGTGACAGCCAGAAATCTGTCTTCCCCGTAGATTATAGAAAAACAAAATTGTATTTAAAGAGCTCGGTATGATATTATTGGTAATAATTTTTGGTGGAAGTGGGCAAATTCCCGAAAATTGTACAGATGATATTGTAATGCTTTTTATTGTGTCTGTGTGTGTGTTTCTGTATGGATTTACCTCCATACCAACAATGATATTTTCTTTTTCACACTGTGTTTCATGTAATGATCTGCAGTAGGCTGGTCCAAATTCAGAAACAACAGATTATTTGAGTAAATAGATCTAGAATGAACATCATGATCTTATTGGAGTTCAACTCCAGAGCCCCATTTCTGCAATGTTTCTGTGTGTTTTTGACTTACATGTAAATATAATACAATGCACGTTTGTCCATTTGATAATGATTTAAAATGTAAGTACATGTATTTATTGTGTGTTTTATGTGTCAGAAGAGCATTGTCTGCAAAATACTTGTATGAGCAGCGAATTAAAGGGATATGTGTGCCCTTTTTCCACTTGAGGGAGAAAAGGAGGGGAAAAAAATCCTGTTAGTTATGGTATTTTAAGACCACCCCATGATTTTTTTCTACCACTGAACTCAAGGTAACACACTAACACAAGCAATTAAATAGTGTGTGAAACAGAAATTTCTTGTTGAGGCCTGATCATATTACATCACATACCATACAGAAAAAAAAAATCATCTTGGGTTACATAATGCCAGTGATGCACTGGAAAGGCCACACCAAGCACAAAGAACTGTGAAAGAAGTGTATCAGGCTGTGGTGAAAGGTTGTGATGTTTTATCCCTTGATTACAAGCATCACAATAAATGACAAGTTTTCTTTAATTTATATTTCTGTTTTGTATATGTACTCACAGGAGGAAAATGGGGACACATTTTGAAGTTACATGGGACAAGGTACAAAAGGATACAAATGAAATCGATTTGAGAAAAAAGAAAACATTAGTAAAACGTTGTTCCTGATGCGTGTCATTAAAGAGACAACACAAACTCATGGATTTTTGTCACAGTCTCATATCATTGTTCTTTACATGATGTGTTTCAACGGCCAAGACACAGCTAGTTATATTGTTGTAGTAAGACAAAAGTGAAGTTCAAATCTTTGTGTTCACTGATTTTTATTTACATGAAATGGGGTACAAACATACAATAGTACCGTTCACATTTAGCAAGCATAAATCTCTATCATTTGTTTGAGAAAAATGTAAGATAAAATAGACTCTCTTGAATCATTTCTATTTCATATCGTCTTGTTTGTTTGTAACTGTTGTTTTTTTCTCCAGTACTTTTGAAATAAAAAAATCAATGACAGATGGAAGTATTTATTTTTAAAAAAAAGAAGAAAAAAAAAAAAGTCTTCAACTTTCAATCAGTGCCACACTCAAAAATACCAATGTATGCTGACCACACCATATATGAACCCTGTACAAGATGACAAATATAACAAACAGGCTTAGTATCCTGAAAGATAGGGCTAATAACAGAATGGAGAATTAGAGCTAAAAAAAAAAAAGGGGGGGGGAAAAAATATTAAAAAATCAAAATACAAAGTTCACTTCAACCTGAATTGCTCAAATTCAGCTACATGCACACAAACATCCGTCTGGTTCACAATTACTTCAGAGTAAATACAAAGGGTAATGTTACCATCATCAGAGAACAAAACAAGAACAAAAATGTTATCCTGGAAGAAATAATGCATAATGCCTCGATTTGACTCAGGGCTTTGTGGCTGTGTCTTATGATTTTATAGTACACTTTAAGTTGCAAATTATAAACTTAATAGACGTTCTGTTATGTATCTATGAATAATGATGATGACTCGTACTATCAATCTCCATCAGACTACATGCACTGTTACAATGTGACATGTAATCCTCAATTGACTCAATTGTGGTTTGTATCAACAAAGATTTTCTGCTTTCTGTGTGACAATAATGTACATACAAAGCTGCAGTGATCATTCACAAGACTTGTCTAGTTGTTTCCAACTTTTCATCGCAAGGTTTGTGTGAGTACATGAATAAAAAAAAAAAAGGTGAACATAATGCGTGTCTCACATCTATGAAGGTAATGGAAGAAGACTGGGAATTAACAAAGAAGAGGCTTACAGCTCCTAAAAATTTACACTTTCAGTTTTAAAAAAATCACACTAAGATTCAGTCGTGTAACAGAGATTTCGTGATAAATCAACAAATGTTTTTCAACAACAGAGAAAAAACGCATTTCCCTGTAAAATAAAGATTGTCCAACAGAGAAGGCTCAGCAAAGACTACACAGACATAAGACAGTACTTATCCACACTGCAAGTGTAACAATTGTAAATGATAATCGATATTAAATGCGAGCATAATAACAGAACACTGGGCTTTTAAGAATAATATCCCACACAAGATGGCTTTGAAATTCAGTTCAAGATCCTAAAATGAAAAGTACATGTACTTAGCAGAATATATTTTGAAAAGAGGGGCCTTTTTGTTCTTGTTTTTTCTGAGGTCATTTGCTATTACACAGGATACTCCATTCCAGTTTTTTTCCATTTTTAAATGATGTTTGAATGCTTAACTGCCCACCCCAATTAGGCTTCTTTGACCTTGGCTCAAACTGTGTGAAATGTGACTTTAGTACTTTTCACTTCTGGGGGCTTCAGTTTCCCTTTTCAGACTTGACTGATGGTAGATCTATAGACTAGACATATACATCCTTCATTCCACATACATGTGATGTGCTTTGTTAAACCCACCGTCATCATCTACTAGATCTCATAATCATAACTAATGAATATAGTTCAAAGAAAACGGCTGCCAACTGCTATTATAGCAACATTTTTTTTTTAAACAAATCACGCAAAAAAAAAAATTAATAAGAAGACAATTACAAATGTATCCATCTTTCCTACTTCTTTAAGGGAGTTTTTTTTAAAAGAGGATATCTATCGCTATTTCCTTCCAAACAGCAGATAGACAATGCTGGTAACATGGTATTCATCATACCATATGTATATCACCCTCCACCACGAACTGTCATTCTTTACACACAAAACTTAATGTCATCATAGAAATCCTGACACTCTGACAGTTCCTGTTGACACGTGTAGCATTAACAATTTAAAACAAAAAAAAAGCCAATGAGGCCCCTATCTTGTGGAAATGGTGCCATGAAATTACATTTGCTCAACCCAGGCATCCACCACTTAGCATCACCAAGGAAAATGAAAACTGTCAACATTATTCATTTTGACGTGACAAGGGATCATCAGAAAGCAGTTTCTCCAAGTATAAATAACAATCATAATGGGAAACAATAAAAGTGATCCTTTTCCAAATGATACAAAAGCACTTTCAAATCTACTGAAGATCTTTTGTATACATTATACAGCACTTCATGCTACTGACCTATCTTCTTTCAAAAAAAAAAAAGCATTGTCACACAGTAAAATTTAAGTAATACCTCACCTATCATACTGCCTCCTGAGCAGAGACTGAGATACAGTTTAACCATACATGTATTCTTTGAACAATTAATTTCTGAGAACAAAACGTGAACTATTGCAAAAAAAAAAAAAAAAAGCAAAAACTTCTTTATACGTGTCAAAATGATAGATCAAATGGTGTACCTGTCCTCCAAATCAAACTCACTTAATGTCAAAACAAATTTAAAAAAAAAAAGAACAAAAATCCATCTATGATATAAAAAAAAATTTGCAAACTTAATTAACACCAATAAAATTACTCCTGAAAAATGGACTACTGACTACTGAATGACTAGAGCATCAGTGTCTGTTAATGAGCAAACTTGTTCAGACATCCATGTATTTGTGTAGCTAGGCTACATACAACTTGTATCAACCAATTCATAAAACACGTTGATGATGAAGGAGCAGTCATGCTAATTTCAAACCAAACACATGTATGCTGTTGTACCTCCAAATAGGTATCATAAATCATTAACAATGCGATGCACACATACAGACAATTGTAAGTATTCGAATGCTGATTACACCAAAAATACATTTCCTTGTGATTCATGCTTATATAACTGCACAATTTCTCTGGACTTTTATTTACAAGTTGATCTTTTCATGTACCTGATCTATTTCAAGCACATCCTCAGTTCATATAAATAACATTTCAGACTTTTCAACAAAGCAAACAAAAAAAACCAAAAAAAAATCCACTGGTTAAGGGGAGAAAGAACTAAACATTAATGAATAAGTAATCAAAATACATAGCTTGAAATGTCATTTTAGCCACTGAGATATCAGATATCAGAGACCATCGCAGACTTTTCAATTAGTTTCTGAAACATTCTCACTGCCACAATATTTGGATACCTTTACAAACTGAGAATACCTGTAATGCTGGTATGCCTTAAGAAGGATAAACACAAGTGAATGACTATAGTTTACTATGAGTGTTCAGCTGAGAGCATATTGAGCTCACAAACTTACATTTTTGTGTGTTTTTGTACAGCTGAGATAACCACCATGACAGGAGGTTGAAAAGCTTTAACAAAACCATAACCGTGGTTTACTATGAGTCCAGGAATAAATGAAGACTGATTCCTTTCTTTAAAAATTACTGCAAATTGTACAAGTTACTGCTCTGACTGTGGCAGGCAAATCATTAAAGAGAAACCTACAAGGTCCACAGGTAACAGTGGTTTTTTTTACCCATCAAGTCCTATGTCTAATTAATCAAGGGCAACGGGCACTGTCATCTTTATAACAACACAGATAATGCGATGCAATGTGGTTTACACCCTTTCATTGCCTTAATCAATAGGGTTGTTGATTTCATTCATAAATCTGTATGTAAAAAATGGCACCTGGGTATCAATTTCCAAAGAAAGGAGAAGGAGAGCATTCTTTTTCTGTGGTAAGTAATGACCAATCTTTCACCTCCATTCTTTCATTCATTTTTATTTCCTGCATCACATTGTAGCATATTCACACTCTGTAGTAGTTCATACTATGTTTTTTGCTTGAGTTTTTTTTTCAAAATCAGACATGACCATGATCACGTTTTGATGAATGATGAGCATTCAGACATGTCACATGATATAAACAAGCCACATATAAACAATGTTTCATCAGACATGTGACTGATCTCAAAATACCTCATCATGGATATTCACTGCAGCACATGAATTTATACCTCCCATCCAAATTGTGAGTAAAGTATTCTAGCACTGCCTCTCAACAGATTATCACTTACAAAATTTTAGTTATGTGTAATTACAGATGAACGCTCCAGAAAGCAAATGGACTTACGGGAAGAAAAAAAGAAAGGAAGGCATAAAAGAAGGAAAACCTCATCCACTTGCAAAAGAAATGAAATGGTACTGATCAATGATGCAATGACAAATTAACTGTAAATTTATTATTTTTTTTTTTTTTTAAATTTCAAAGTTTTGAAAAGCGATAAAGATGCACAACTTTTTGTCTCCCGACAGAGGACAGAAGAAAATATGCACTATCCATTCTCAGACTAAAGTAAAAGGGGAACATAACACCAAAAAAAAGCCAGTCTTAAAAGAAGAACACTTCACAGAAATATTGATGTAAATGATCAAAATGATATGAATTTGTTCTTAAACAACACAAGTACATGTGTGTTACTTCATCAAATAATTGATGGTCACAGTTAAAAATAAAAGATTTAGCAAATTCTTAATGATTAGAATTTCATTTGTCACTCTTTTTCCTCACACCATCCATCAAAATTTGCTCAAAAAAGTTCTGTGCTGGCAAAATTGCCTGTCTCTGGAGTCTTCTTCCTATTCATTGGTATAAGATTTTAAGAGGCAAGCTTGGTGCATTTATGCCAGGAGTGAACAGTTTACCGCTAGACTTCCTCTCTTTAATCCTGAGTGAGACAGAACTGAGCCACACATCTGTCTCTCTCTCTCTCTCTCCTATTACCATCCATAGCATGAGGCAATAAATACAAAAGAACAAGTGAGGTGAGGTGAAGTGCCGTAGTATGTACATGAATGCAACAACAAGAAAAAAAGAGAACTTGGAGAGAAAACGTGAGAGTTTCAACATTGCACACATGCATGAATAAGTATACCTGAAGGTTTTATTCGATAAGAAAGGCATTTGTAGAGAATAATATCTCCTTCAGACAAAAGCAAACTGAATAATTCCTTTTCCATGACACTCCAATTACATTTTCTTTTTCAGAGAGAGAACCCAAAATTCATTTCCACACAGTTCTTTGCATCTTTTGCCCATTTTCAATCACACATTGTAAAACTGCCCTGTCCACATCTATTAAATACAGATTTTTTTTTTCATCCTGTGAAACTGGAATCAAATAGCATGTCCATTTAATATTTTGCATTCACATCATGTATTCAAAGTTTATTTCCAATTACAATCTACATTTTATTTGAAAATTTCAAATCTTTCTCGTGATCCCAACAGTTAACATTCATGGAACCCATCAATTTGTATACATTTTTTGCTTCATTGCATGCTTTGGCTCTGGTCTAAGTCACACCTCTAGCTCAGCTGAGGATGTTCC
The DNA here is from genome assembly GCA_039654565.1 of Peronia peronii. Lineage (NCBI taxonomy): Eukaryota > Metazoa > Mollusca > Gastropoda > Systellommatophora > Onchidiidae > Peronia > Peronia peronii. Next base: position 10,324 of record JBCEWB010349242.1, on the reverse strand, counting down.
TGATCTCTTTGTGTATGTGACAGAGGAAGTCGACATAGGAACTGCCAGAGTTCATGCCTTTGTCCTCCACTAAGAAGTGATCAAACCAAGGCTGGAGCTTGTCCCGTTGGCGTACGATGGTCAGCTGGCAAAGACAAAGCAAAAACAGAAATGTCTCAGGGATGGATCATGTGAAACAAATTTGCAGACTCTTTGGACATACTGTGCTGTTTTTGGATCTTACCTTATCTTTGTCTGAAGACTATATGCAACTAATTTAGTTACTAATTCTAATGCCTGGTAACTCCTTGCAAATAATAGTTTTCAGATAAGTTTGTAAATCACATCTCTCCTTAACTACAACAAACAAACACAAACAATAACAAATAATTTTTTTTTTTTCTAAATGTACATGTGTACAACCACATTACAAAAATTATGAGAAGATCATCAAAATTCATAGTGATTCTGTTTTAACAGAAGGAATCGGGTAACCGAATAAGATAAAGATACTGCAAAATTAAAATAGATCACTATTTCAATTCCTTATATTACATGAATTTGCACTGCATTTACTAAAATCTACTAAAGTCACAATACTACATGGTGACTTTTCTGTCATTCTTACTTACCTTGAGATATCTTGACCTTTCATCTCGTATTTTATCTATCAGATCACAGAGTCTCTGAGACACGGGATTATCCAGCCTGAGAACCTGGACCTATTGAGGGAGAAGACAGAGGCAAAGATCACTTAGTACAAAGTGTACAAGTTCTTCCTACAGATCTTCTGTCCACAGCAATGAAACAAAATCACCTCACTAACCTGTCATATGCTAAAATGCCACTAAATCTCACTTTACCAGACATTAGAAAACCATTCGGGACTGACTCTAAACAGACAAAAATTTCTTTTCACATACGTGAGAAATCAGTATTTCAGTTTTACCCATCACAGCTCAACAGCTCACCTTATCGATATCAACTTGAGCAGCACTCTGTACAGCAAATATCTTCTGGATCATATCAGGGTTGACATTATGGCCAATCCACAAAAACATGGACAGTCCATTTTCTGCAAAACACATAAATGCAAAGAAATAGAAAATATTATATTCAATGCATGTCAGTTTTAATCACAAATACTTCAAACTGTTATATTTTAATGAATGTGCCAAGTATAACCTACACACAATGTTCATAAAAAACTGAAAAGAAACAAAAGAACATAATGCAATACTAATATTAGGTGGAGTAATATACTGAACTTGTTCTAAAGGTCCATGTTCTAAGAAGCTCAGCCACTGTAGCAGCAACATCAGATTGTAAATAATGCTGCAAAGTTGTGCCAACAGTTCTGTTTTCAATGAACGTTCTATATCTATCATCTCACTCTGTCTCTCATTGTTCTTACACCCATGATGACCCATGTTATATGAATTGCTCACAATTATTCTCCACAGTGCAAAGAAAAAAATTTGAGTGTTTTTATTGTCTAACTGACCGAAAAAAACAAACAAACAAATGCACACAACTCACACACACACACAAAGGCAACTGCCACCATCTTGTCAGCACTGCAAAATTAAGAACAGCTAAATGACATATGTTCCTCCAGCCTAGCAGGTAAAAGAGACATCATCATCAAAGTTTATCAGCTACACTGCAGTGAGCTAACTTTCAAACTATTGCCCATCTCTTTATCTGTAAAATGCTTGATCTTCAACTGGTAGCAGACTTATTTTTTGGTAAACTATCTCTCTAATCGTGAGGCTGTAAGAAATGGTTCACTACTGTCGGAGAGAAGCAAAATTTTTTGTCTTACCAAGGATGTAGATGCCTGAGTCCTCTAACCTCTCCACTGAGCAACGAATGGCTGTGGGAACTTCTGAAGATTCCATGTCCAAGTTGTGCTGCAAACAGTTCCAGATCATAACACATCAGTCAAAGAAAAAAAAGGCAGTGGTCAGTCTAGGTTGATGCAGAATAACATTATGTCCGGTAGGCCAGATTGTTGCAGAAAATGAACTTTTATTGAAACATCAGTCAAAGAAAGAAAAGACAGTGGTCAGTCTAGGTTGATGCAGAATAACATTATGTCTGGTAGGCCAGATTGTTGCAGAAAATGAACTTTTATTGGAAATCGGATGATAAAAATACATGCAATATGTTTGTCTATGTTCATGCAAGTATGAGTTTATCTTCCATTTACACTATCTCATCAAATGTTGTTTTTCTTAAGCCTTTCAATCCTGAGCAAGTAGGATTATTTCGTCATCAACTGTGAATGGAATTTTCTTTTGAGGATAAAGTTTGTCTCATCTTTGAAGTCATAGTTTTAAAAGTAAACTCAGTATAGTCTAGATATAAAGGGTGCTTTCTACTAGTTCTATAGCAAAAGATAAGCAGCTAACTTCTGGGTATCAGACATTCCTCCTCCCCCCCCCTCAATACTTAGAAAGTGAGAAACTCAACCACCTTCAGGGCAACAAACACTGGTTTCTAAGCATAAAATGTGGATAGTTCAAGAAATTATGTTTCCTAATACACGTTAGAAAATTTATGTTTAGAACGGCTGCTGTTTCCTTTCAGGCACATTCGTGATTAGTAAGCATGATCACACAGTTATGTACAATAGAGGACACTGAACGTACGATCTCAATGTAAACAAGCAACTGCAGTGGAAATGAAACAAATTATATGCTGCTAATTAACACATGAATGTCAGACAATGAAAACTGAAGAAATGTGTTTCTTGATGTACTGAATGAATAAGCTAATAGTGAGTGACTATGCTCATGTTTGAGAGTGCTGTGTTTTCTTTTGTTCAAGGAAATCTTTAATAAGACCAAGATGACATACAGCAGGATGTCTGGGAGTGAAAAAACTCACATTCCAAGGAACTGTACCTTTCCCTCTCGTTCTTCTTGACGCAATCACAAAAACAGCTTAATATTAAAAATTTATACTGCAAACTAGGTAGCAGATGTAGATTTGCCATGTCAAATAAATTTTCTTTGTTTTTTTCCCATCACTGAGTACTGACTGGTGACAACTTCAATTTTTAAATTTAAAAAAAAAAATTATCTTTAGGTACGACAAATTTACTGAACTTACAAATGGCAGAAGCCTCGGGTAGAAAAACACATTGCTTGTGCGGACGTCCATTCCATTCACCAAATGCATCAGATAACTCCTGTCATCCGTGGATATCTCTGAGCCTCCAGATATACTGTCATTCTTGATGACACAGTTGGCATATAAGGGCAGCAGTTTCATACACTCCGGCAGGACCAGCTGACCAGCAGAGGATGGGTTGGCACAGTTCTTGCGGTAGCAAGCTAAAATCTGAGACACTTCATTCATAATGTGTTCCCTCACCTGCTTGGGGTTGGCATTCAAGCATGTGCGGATGGCTGAAATGAGAATAAAGTGAAATTTATATGTGCCAGTATCTGAAATATGAGGAAATGTGAAAATACGTACGAAAACATATACACCACCCAGTTCTCTTGTTGAATTTTCACATAGATTGTACTCTCTATCTCAACAAAGGAATTTTCTGCTGATGACAAATAAACAAGACAAAATACAACATATGAACTAATTATATAAACTGCAAAAATGTCACAGCAAAAAATACATAAAAACAAGAATAAATGTAGCCAGGAAATATTTCTTCCTAGCTTGCATGGTTATGCAGTCTGAATTCAGTTGTCCGTTTCTTCAAGCTGTTCATCGACCCTACAATCTTTTTCTATATCATCAGAGCACTCACCATACAAAAATATTCTATGAGGCTCTAATAGTTCTTTGCGAAAATTTTCAGATCATGAAAGCCACGGAGACGATGGGCTCACTTGTCAAACAGTGGCTCCAACTGAATACCATTATTCAGCTATCATATCTCTAAACATGCAGCTTTCCATTCAGTTCCGATATGTCACTGTCCGAGCACAAATTCACCAAATAACTCGGAAAAAATCTACATTGTGGAGCAAAATGGATAAAAATATTGGTGGTGGGAAATGATGGCGTTTTGAGGGGTTTGCAAGAAAAATGGGAGGGAGTAGAATACTGAATACTGTGAGAGCTGTCATGAGAGAACACATTTCTAGGAGACTTAATGGGTTTTCATGATGTTATGAGCATCTCAGTGTATGGACCCACACAGTGCAACAACACATGTTCACTTACCTTGCTTAGCGAAGAAATTGACCAGAACATCCAGTTCACAACTCCTGAACAAATCTGCCATTTGACTGCAACAGTTTAGGGAAACGTTGTGACACCTCAGTCTCCGCTGGCCAGATACACTTGTGTACAATACAGCCACCTGAATATCAAAAATGAAGAAAAACTGAAGGAAAACATTACAAATATGAGAAATTCTAATATACCTCTCTAGGATTTCTTATACTGAAGAATTCTTGATAAATGATACACCAAAGTAGCAAGGAAAAAAATTCATTTCATTTTGTCCTTGCTGACAGTACAGCTTCTTTTCTTAAAGAAAGTTTAGCATCTCTCACTCCAATGAAGTAACTGTTCTGACCATCCGCTTTTGCCATTACCAACATCAGTCTTGTACTCTGAATCCAGATGAATCACTTTGGCAATACAGTTTACATGTACTTGCAGCTGAGATCTCTTGGTAAAGGAAAAGGATTTCATTCACAGCAATTTTCACTTTTCTTTTAATTAGCGACAGATTACCTGAACATAAGCCCCTTCAGCCTCATTCAATTTGTCATCATGTTTGACCTCCAGACAGACTGTGGAGTCACTGTCAATAGAAGCCATTTCCACATCAGTGGTGTTGGCCATGTAGAAATTGCCATAGAAGTCCACTGGACGAATACCTGATATGGAGAGGTAAAAAAAATAGCAAATATATACAAGAAACTGGCATAATCAATGAACAGCTGCCAACTAATCATGATCATAGCTGCAATCAATGACTCCTTGATGCAAGAGTATGGAAAACAAATTCTAAATCTGTGATCCCTAACAGGCTTCTCGTTATTTTTAGTGTTTCGGGCCAAAAAACTTTCTATTTTTTCTAATCAAGGTTTACTCTCAAGTATGCGTTTAGAATACCAACTTAAAGTTACATAATTACCGGGGTGTATGTGAAAAATCAGCCTTTCACATCAACCCAAAGTGTATGAAATGAAAGTTACCTGTGCTGGTTCTCACTCTAAGAATTGCATCAAATGCTTGTGATCGTTTCACTGAAGTTTTCAGATCTTCCAAAAATCTCTCTCCATCTATATCAGCCTGAAAAAGGAGAGTAAAACACATTTAGAATGAATATCTTGTCAATAAGGCACTTCACCTCCTAAATCGCATCGTATTATTGTCAGTCATAGCAAGTTTAATCTGCTATGTTCGTTCAGAGGCTTCCATGAAATCTAGGAAGTTTTAGCCATTTCATGGAACTGGGTATCTGATTCTTCTTCAATCTTTTTTTTTTTTTCAAAGTGATGAAAGCCCAAGGTAACTATTCACAAGTTAAAAAATTGTGCCAGTATCCTTAATACATTTTCATAAATACTAAAAAAAAAAAAAAAAAAACCTCCGGACAGCTACCACTACTAATGTAAAGGGTAAAAGAAAAAAAAAGCAGAGCAGGACGGTGTACCTGGAAGTAGCTGTACTTATATATGTTTCCTGAAGTCACCCTGCAGATGTCTGAGATGGTGGCCACATCTATGTACTGGTTGGGGAATAGGAACAGGTCCACACTACATCCAGCAGCCACACACTCAGTGCCCAGCTTGTTGTAGAATGGAACTTGAGGGGTCAACACAGTCTGTGGACGAGTTGCAACTCAGTGACATCTTTCATTCACACATCTCTCCCAAAACAGCATCATATTTATGTCTAATAAGTAATGTAAAATAAGATATCACAAAATTGTCAATTATAAATGTTAAGATTTTCAATTGCCATCTCTGACAGCAAAGTTTGCTGTTGTTGTTTCTTTTTCTCATCAAATAAGTTTTGAACAATGGGTGCTATAATGTAATTAGATCTCCACTGCAACATACAATTCAATGTTGTACTATCACACATTCTACTTCCATTTTTGTTCACCTATACGAGAAATTGAAAGTAAGTTCTCTCTCAATAAATGAAAGACTATCAACTTTTTTTAATCAATTACCAAAATTTTGTTTTAAATTAAAGAAATAAATAATAAATCAATGAATAAATAAATAAGTAAATTTCTTCTTTAAAAACGGAGAGAGCGTGAAAAAAAAAGTGTTGCCTCTCCACCTTTTCTTTCTCAGTGCCCAACAACTTGCGGTCGTCTCGATTTTTCAATCTGCCAGGTGCCTCTGCGGTGGGGAGCCCTGTGTGAAATACATACAAGCGCCCAGCCCTGTTTGCCGACTTCAGAGCATCCAGCCCTGCCTGAATGACTGGACCCAGAACTAGCTCTGTCTCCTTGGACTCAGCGAACAGTTGTGGGATCTGAGACAGTAAGCTGTAAAAAGGAACAACAACAAAAAGTCAACCAGGTACAACTCTGGAGAAATGTTCCTCAAAGAAAATCAAAGAAAGTGCTTTATCTTGATTCAAAGGCAACTACATATGAGACATGTAGGTGGCAAATTTTTCTGAGACTAAGATTCAGTTAAAGTTACTGATTAAAGGCAAAGATTTTTTTTTTCTTACAAAATTGCTCCCACTCTCTGATGTGGTTCCCAGAAAGTCTAATGGTAACTCTGTTCCACTATTTGTAAACATGAAAAGGTGAAATATAAGAATTACGACAAAATATCAAAATTATCTGTCAAAAGAGCAATCGTTCTACAATGCTATATCACAATGCAAAGCGTAAAGAATAGCTAAATGTCTCTTTCTTGACATAGAATTCTGAATTGTTTCCTTCCATGATCATTCTATTCTTCCCAGGGTGATGGGTGATCACACTCCTACCTGTCAATGACAGCCTCAGACTCGGACAGCTTGACCAGAAAACCATCCACCAATGGCACAAACATATCCTCCAGGTCTGTCACTACCATCATCTGAGGCTGGGCCAGGGAGCTCTGTCAAGGTTATACAACACTAAGTTCCACATCCCAATTTCTACACTGGCTTGTTTTTCAGTTCAATTACAGACAACCACAACTAACAACTTATCACTGCCATATGTACATTTAGTATAACTTTCAGTATGAACCCACTAATAAATCCACTGATTATTGTCATGTGTACACCACCTCAATGGTGTTGTGCAAGAGAGATTTCTGCATTTAACAAGGTAAAATGATTGTAATCATACTAGATTTGATCTTCATTTTTCTGTCTTGCTTGCTGCTGAATTTAATCTACTGTATTCTATATATGGTGTGCATATATGTATTTTTTTCCCCTTGCCTGTTTCCCCAAAGACAAGCTTAGTCTTCTATCTACTGCTTCATGAAAACAGACTCATACCCTGCCAATTTCTTCAAAAATTAATAAAAATTGTAAAGAAAAAAAAAGGAGAAATTTCTTATCCCTAAGTGAGTTTTTCATAAAAAAAAAAAAAAAAAAGTAACAATTTTTTTTTTAAATAAATCAAAAAAAGAACAAAAAAAAAGGAAAGTCTATGCACTGGTTTCTGTAAAAAAAAAAGCACATATGTTGCATCACTAACACACGTCCTGAAAAAAGAACAGTCCTACCCAAGAGAAATCTATGGCTACTACTTGTCTACTACCCATCACAAACCACATGCTTTTTACAGTTCTAATGCTGATAATAATATACACTTGCTGTCTAGCAGGAACATTTGAAGTTATTTAGGTAAAAAATCCAGTATAAAAGAAGTGATCCCATCTGTTTTTATGTTGTTGTTGTTGTTATTTGAATTTACATATCAACTGGAGAAGTAAAGTGAATACGATACAAATGATACACACCTTGACATTATAAAAATGTAGTTCCTTGTGATATGTCACAAAGCCAACCCTGATATCTGACTCTTCAGCACCTGTCTCCCTGTCAGCAAACATTAGAAAACAGCCTCATTAACAACGAAGTCCATGCAGTGAAATAAATTTCTAAAAGAACTAAGAACTATCATATCAATAAGCAATAAATTCCTTCCTGACACTGGCCAGCTTGTCATAAATTTAATATAAATAATAAATATTTGTCTTCATGGACAAGACTCATTAAAAGAATCAACTGTTTTCAAAACAGACCCCTATAGGTGGATTATTTCTCAAAGACAAAACTAACACAACAAGAACAAACAAAAATTTCTTTCCAAGAATTTATTTGTCTATCAAACTTGCATTTGAACAAGTTTTAAAGAATGTCCATTGACAAAGTGGCCCTTCTTTACACTGCTATAGTTAACAGAAAAACTATTCTCTCTTTGCTATGACAATTTTTCTAAACCCAGATCCTCAGGATATTCGTGGACAGTGATCATGGCATCTGTTAACAATGAACAGAAACAGTCTAGACAAAGACAACATAAATTCTTTGCCACAGAAGGCAATCACATTAACTGATCTCAGATAATAACATACATCATCTTTCAAAATTATCTAAGAGCTGCCACAATAAGCTATTCAGCCTTTGGCAAGCAAAGTTATTTGTCAGGCTACCATAATATGCTATCTGACGATGAAATATGCAGGTGCAAAGCTACTTACTTAGGCAAATTGACAAGAATCTCAGACTTCAATCTATCACAAATTAGCTGGACAAGTCCACTTTTTACACTGTTGTAAGACACATCAATCATGAAAATAAATGCCGGCTCTTTGGGAGGCTCCCCATTCTGAAAACAAAAAATAAACAACAAGAATAGAAAACTGTTCAGGACAACAATAACAAAATAATCTTCACGTGTGTACCCAAAAATAAAACTTATCCTTTGTTCTGTCTTTGCATCACAATGACACCAAAGAACAAGGAAAGCTATAGCTACATATATATATATGCCCCCCTCCCTCCTTTCCAAATCAAATGAAGTTAACGTGCTACCATTTTCTTGACACAGAGAAATACCTCACGTCGTATCCATCACAGATTTTCTTCTTTTTTTTTTTTTTTTTTTTTCTTTTCCACTTTACATTTACATCTTTGACACTTCTGGAGAAAAGGCCAAACAATGGTTCCTGCATTCATCTACATTATGTTTATCAGTGACCTCCACTATTTCTGAGCCTGGTTCAATTTCCATATCATTCAAGTTGTCTTTGAAGTCTCAGTACTTGCTGGCTATTTCTCTATCTCTGTGCTTTCACAGATAATGTTGCCATTTAAGTTTTATCAGAAATACTTTGGGCCCACTCACCTTACAGTAGTCTTTGGTTGCCACAAATTCATATGACCCAAGGCATAATTCTGCTCTGTTATAACAATCCACTCGCCGTCCGGTGTGATCAAGATGAGCAAAGTACTCATTCGGAACTGAAATTTTAAAAGGGAAACAAATGTGATTATTCCAAGTAGCTATGATTCTTACCCTACACTTTCCTGAACAAGCAATATTGAGAGGGGAAAAAAAAAGAAGACTGTAATCGTTAGACTTTATGTTATTCTACAATCTAATTCTGAAATTAATAAATTAGATTTAATGCAAATCTCCTTTGTTTATTGAAATGAATCCATTTCGCCCTAGGCATAAAATACTCTTTTAATATGCCAAGAATCAAATTTACATTCTGGAAATAAATTAACTACACACAGGGTTCACACTCCCTAGATGCCTTGAAATTCAAGGACTTTTCAAAGACTTTACGTTACGACTGTATACAAGGACTTCATGTAGCCGAATATCTTCACAAGCGCGCACAGATATTTACGCGTGTAAATAATAATATTCTGCTGAACAGACTTACACATAGGCATGAACAATAGATGTTATTGTAGATCGCATGCTGGATTTGTGGTTTACTGATGCTGAAACTCACCCTGCACAACACACAAGTACATGTACTACAAGTAACAGGTTTGATGAAAATCAGTTTATGTTAAGAGCCAAACCCATTCGGCCAACTGAGTGACTTACTGTAAACAGTAGCCCCCTCCAAGCATCTTACAATTACTCTTTCATTGATAAATATAATTGAAGATTCAAGGTGGGATGAAAAATTTCATTTAAAAGGCATGAAACCGTGCATATTTATTTATTTTTATCATTATCATTTTTTTTCTTTTCTCTAATGTGTGTATGGGGCAGTAGTGTCTTAGCCACAGCTGCCCAGTTTCTCTTCAAGGCGGATCACTTAGTTTGACCCCAGAGGTGACCACTCAGTGCACTGGACCGGGCGCTACCGCTGGTCACGGTGGGTGGTCACGGTCTTCCCCGCGAGTGTCACTAAACCAG
>JBCEWB010349132.1:0-21393 GCA_039654565.1 Peronia peronii | reverse complement strand
CGCCGCCAAGGACGCACCGCCGATCGCAGCCGCCGCCAACGACACACCGCCGATCGCAGCCGCCGCCAACGACACACCGCCGATCACGGCCGCAGCCAACGACACACCGCCGATCACGGCCGCCGCCAACGACACACCACCGATCGCCGCCGCCAACGACACACCACCGATCACGGCCGCCGCCAACGACACACCACCGATCACGGCCGCCGCCAACGACACACCGCCGATCGCCGCCGCCAACGACACACCGCCGATCGCGGCCGCCGCCAAGGACACACCGGCAATCGCGGGCATCGCCAAGGACACACCGCCGATCGCGGGCGCCGCCGCCATCACGACTGTGCCGACCACGACGTGGCGATCCGGTTCGCCATGTCGACCGAGTGCGCCGAGCGCTCCGCGCCGTGTGGCGACCCGGATGCGCTGGAGCCCGTGCTCGGCCATCGGAAGCTCCGATGTCAGAGTTTGCATGAATTTCGCCTTCAGTTGCTCCGCCCGGCTGCCGATAACAACCGTACTAGTACCGTAGCATCGAATTGCAACGATTTGTCACTCCGGCGACCCCGATCGAAGGTGGGTCGCCCCAGATCGCCCCCGGAACCCTTGATCCACCACGGTGCGCGACCTGACTCGGGTCCGACGGCGAAAGCTTCGATGAACTCCGCGGCCCGGTCGTGCATTCGAGAATCGGGAGCGGCAGGCTGGTCCCCATGAGCGACGAGCCGGTTCCCACGATCGACGAACTGAAGCTGAAGCTGACCCCGATGCAGTTCCACATCACCCAAGAGGCCGGCACCGAGCGGGCCTTCACCGGCGAGTACTGGGACACCACCGACCCTGGCACGTACCACTGCATCGTGTGCGACGTCGAACTGTTCGACTCCGACGCCAAGTTCGACTCGCGCTGCGGCTGGCCGAGCTTCTACGAGAGCATGGCCGACGACAAGATCGAGTACATCGAAGATCGCAGCCACGGCATGGTCCGCGTCGAGACCCGCTGCAAGAACTGTGGCGCGCACCTCGGCCACGTCTTCCCCGACGGCCCCAAGCCGACCGGCGACCGCTACTGCATCAACTCGGCGAGCATCAACCTCGTCCGGCGCCCCACCGCGTCCTGACCGCAACCGCCCCCGGCGCCGCTCCCGCCACGGGCCGATCGGGGGCGCGGTCGGTCCGGTGCGCGAAGATCTCGCCCATGAGCGCCGCTATCGTCGACTGGGGTGCAGCAGAGCGCAAGCTGACCGACCGGGTGAGCGTGCTGGTCGGCGACAACCTCGGCAGGTACCCGACCGGCAACTCGCTGGTCGTGCGCGGCGACGGTGAGTCGGTCGTCATCGACCCGTCGTTGTCGGTGGTGCTGCGAGGCGGCGCCCCACTGCCGATCGACGCCGTCGTCAACTCTCACAGCCACGAAGACCACCTGACGGGCAACGGCTTGTTCTCTGACTCGCGGGTTCACATCCACCACGACGACCTGCCTGGCGCGCAGAGCCTCGACGGGCTGATGGACGTGTACGGACTCGACGGCGACGCCCGCCAGGCGTTCAGCCAGGAGGTGCTCGAAGAGTTCCACTACGCACCCCGGCCCGACGCCGAGGGGTTCTGCGACGGTCACGTGTGGGATCTCGGCGGAGTGACGATCGAAGCGGTCCATCTGCCCGGCCACACCCGCGGGCACAGCGGATTCCGGATCGACGGCGGCGTGTTCTTCTTGTCCGACATCGACCTCACCGGGTTCGGCCCGTATTACGGCGACACGTGGAGCGACCTCGAGGACTTCGAGCGCTCACTCGTGCAGGTCCGCAACGAACAGGCCGACTTCTACGTCACCTACCACCACAAGGGTGTGATCGAGGGGCGCGAGCAGTTCCTCCGCCAGATCGACGCCTACCACGCCGTGATTCCGCGCCGCCACGACGCAATGCTCGCGTTCCTCGCCGAGCCGCACACGATCGCCGAGATGGTGGCCCACCGCTTCATCTACCGCCCGCACGTCGAGGCGACCTTCGCGGACAGCGTCGAACGCCGCAGCGCCGAGATGCACGTCGCCCGCATGCTGCGCCGCAACGAAGCCGTCGAGGTCGCCCCCGGCCGCTACCAAGCCGCGTAGCAACCTGCCCGACGCCGTTCGGCTACCCCTGGCTCGCGAGGGCGGTGGAGATCGCGTGGTGGCGGGTGAGGAAGCGGGCTTCGTCGAGGCGTTTGCGGCGCATCCAGCCCGTGACCTCGTCGTTGCACTTGCTGGCGTTGCACGACCGGCACGCCGGCACGACGTTGGCGAGGGTGTAGCGCCCGCCGCGCGACAGCGCGAGCACGCAGTCCTTCTGGAACGGGCCTTGCTTCGTCGCGCAGTACGCGCACCCGTTCCAGGCCTCGAGCAGAGCCTCCCATTCGGCGCTGCTCAAGTCGTTGTCGGCGCGCGACATCCGCTTCTGCCGCCGCTTGGAGTACCGGGCCCGTCGGGTCGTTCCCATCGCACCACCGTACGCGCCGGGATCGGTGCCTCGGTCGCTACAGGGGGCTGCAGCGGGCAAAGCGGTATCCGGCCGCGGCGCCGACCACCGCGGCCGGGAGCACCTCGAGCACCGCGTGGCCCGATCCCCACAGCGTGGGTCCGCGCATCGAGTCCGACGCCAGCAGCACGCCCGCTGCCACGACGGTCAGCGCCACGGCGCCGATCGCGCCGCGGGCTGCGTCGACCGGCGCGACCCGGACCACGGCGCCACCGCGCAACGCCACCGGCCACGCACCGGCCGCGATCAGCGGCGCGAAGTGGAACGTCGAGGTTGGCGTCCGCATCGCGAGCGCGACCCAGGCGAGCACGATCAGCCCCGTCAACCCGCCCGCCCACAGATGGGAGCGCGCGCCGACGCGCTCGAAGGCGGGCGTCGGGGTGGGGCCGGGCACCGCCGCGTCTGACCTGCTCATGTGCCGGACAACCCTGCGAAGAGGCCCCGCATTCCTGTGCGCCGTAGGCTGACCGGAATGGCCGAAGACCATGTGCCGGCAACCCCACCGATGTGGTGGCTTCAACTCGCCGAATCTCGCGCCGTGTTCGAACTCGGAGCGGCGGCCGCGGCGTCGCCGTTGCTGCGTGCGATCGGGCGCGGCGACAATCATCCGGTGCTCGTGCTGCCCGGCTTCTTGGGGGCCGACTCCTCGACCGGACCACTGCGCAGCATCCTGCGCGCCCAGGGCTACTGGGTGCACGGCTGGCGGCTCGGACGCAACCTCGGGCCGACCGGACGGATCGCCGACGGCATCGCCGCCCGCCTCGACGAACTCCACCGCCGCCACGATCGCCCCGTCAGCCTGATCGGGTGGAGTCTCGGGGGCATCTACGCCCGCCGGCTCGCCCACAGCTTTCCCGACAGCGTCCGCCAGGTGATCACGCTCGGCAGCCCATTCCGACTCGCCGAGGGTGATCGGTCGGCCGCGTCGCCGCTGTACGACCGCCTGAAGCACTCCCACGTGATGCTCGACGACGATCTGCTGGCCCGCAACATCAACGAACCGTTGCCGGTGCCGTCGACGGCGATCTACACCAAGACCGACGGCGTGGTCCGCTGGTGGCAGTGCATCGAGTCGGTCGGCGATCGGCGCGAGAACATCGAGGTGTTGGGCAGCCACAGCGGGCTCGGCCACAACCCCGCCGTGATCGTCGCGATCAGCGATCGCCTGCGCCGTCCGATCGATCGTTGGCGCCCGTTCCGCCCACCGCCCGGGACCGGCGTGTGGTATCCGAAGCCTGCCGACTGGCGACCGTCGCGAACCCCCGCCGCCTGAGCCGACCCGCCCCTTCGCGGCGCGCTCCGCAGCAGCCGACGACCGGCCGGAACCCACGCCACCCGATCGCACGTCAACGCGGCGCACCTGCGCGCACCGACCCACACCTCCACTCCGCACAGACCGACACCGACGCGCGCCACCCCACCCGACTCGCAGCCACCACCTGACCGAACCTGCCGACCTCAACCACCGCGATCACCGACCCACACCTCCACACCGCACAACCCGCCCTGAGCCGATCCGCCACCCCGCCGACACCTACCGGGACCCACGCCACCCGATCGCGCGTCAACGCAGCGCACATGCGCGCACCGACCCCGCCGACGCCACCCGCCCGGCGACCCCACCTGCGCCGCGCGATCACCGACCCCGCTCCGCGGCCGCACGAACCAGCATCCGCCCGACGACCTGCCCCCGTTCACCGCAGCCACCGACCCACCCCTCCACACCGCACAGACCGACACCGACACCGACGCGCGCCACCCCACCCGACTCGCAGCCACCGCAAGCAGGCCTGCGCCGAGCGGCACCGACCGGTGTGCGGAATCGATCAGGGCGCCGTGAGACCGGGCCCAGCTCGCCCCCCGGCTGGCCGCCGCAGACGGGAACGAGCCGCCCGGCACCAACCGGCATCCGCGCAGGTCGGGGTGCTCGCGAGCAAGTCGTTCGCGTGGTGTGGCGAGGTCGGGATAGCGTCGCCGGAATGTCAGGCCCGCCCGCCACCCAATACTCGATCCATCTCAGAGTCACGCTCGACAACGTCCCGGGCGTACTCGGGCAGTTGTGCTCGGCGATCGGCGATGCGGGCGGCAACATCTTCGCCGTCGACTCGTTCGTCGCCAAGGGCAAGACGCTCGACCGGGACATGGTCGTCAACTGCAAGTCGGTCGAGCACCAAGCCGAGGTCGTCAACGCGGTCGAAGCCACCCCCGGCGTGACGTTGCGCGAGTGGTGGGACCGCACGTTCCGCATGCACGAGGGCGGCAAGATCGAGGTGCTCCCGCTGTGCCCGGTCGGCGACCAGGAAGACCTGTCGATGGCCTACACCCCAGGCGTCGCCCGCGTCTGCACGGCGATCGCGGAGACCCCCTCGCTCGCCGACGAGTACACGATTCGCCGCAACACTGTCGCGATCGTCTCCGACGGCAGCGCTGTGCTCGGGCTCGGCGACATCGGCCCCAAGGGAGCGATGCCCGTGATGGAGGGCAAGGCGCTGCTGTTCAAAGAGTTCGGCGGCGTCGATGCGTTCCCGGTCTGCATCGACACCGACTCACCCGAGGAGATCATCGAGACCGTGGTGCGGCTCGCGCCGACGTTCGGCGGGATCAACCTCGAAGACATCGCCGCGCCCGGCGCCTTCCAGGTCGAAGAGGCGCTCAAGGAACTGCTCGATATCCCGGTCTTCCACGACGACCAGCACGGCACTGCGGTGGTCACACTCGCTGCGCTCGAGAACGCGCTGCGGATCACCGGCAAGCCGATGGACGAACTCTCGATCGTGATCTCCGGGGTCGGCGCGGCGGGCGTCGCGATCGGCAAGATCCTGTTGGGGGCCGGGGCGACCGACATCGTCGGCGTCGATTCGAGGGGCGCGGTGTACGACGGTCGTGACGGGCTCAACCAGTGGAAGCAGTGGTTCGCCGAGAACACCAACGCCGAAACCAGGAGCGGTTCGTTGTCCGACGTGATGCACGGCGCCGACGTCTTCATCGGGGTCAGCGCGCCCGACATCCTCACCGTCGACGACATCGCCAACATGGCCGACGACTCGATCGTGTTCGCGATGGCCAACCCCGACCCCGAGATCCGCCCCGAACTCGCGCACGGGCGGGTCCGCGTGCTCGGTACCGGACGCAGCGACTACCCGAACCAGATCAACAACGTGCTGGCGTTTCCCGGAATCTTCCGCGGCGCACTCGATGCACGGGCGACGAGCATCACCGAGAACATGAAGCTCGCCGCCGCCGCCGCGATCGCCCGATCGATCTCCGACGACGAACTCGACGAGGAGTTCATCATGCCCTCGGTGTTCGACAAGTCGGTCAGCCGCCAAGTCGCGCAAGCCGTGGCCGCCGCCGCGATCGACGACGGCGTGACCCGCTCGTAGACGCCGTCAGGCCGCGAGGCCGACCGCCGGAATCCGATCGACGTCGAACCACGGAGCGATCGCGACGCCGAGCGTCAGCGCCTGGACACCCGACGGCGGCACCACATCGAATTCGAGCACGACCGACTCGCCCGCAGACGCCGAACCCGTCAGCTGCGCAAGCTCGACCTCGGCGCGCTCTCCGGGCTCGCGGGCGAGCAGCGTCACCCGGTACCCGATCTCGTCGAGGCCCTGCTGGGTGAGCCCGCGAGTACCGAGTTCGAAGCGGTATATCCGGCGCGCACCACCGACCGTGAGCCCCGCCCGCAGGTGACGGACCCGCGACAACGGACCCATTCCGGCCGCCCCGCTCTGCTCCAGCGTCGACACCGAGACGCCGGTCGCACTCGCGAGATCGGCCGGGGAGCCCCGCGACACCGATCCGGCGGCGTCGCCACCCGCGCAGTCGGATGCGGTCGCACCGGCGCCATCCAACGGCTCACCGTGCGCAGCCCTGGGCGCCTCCGCGGCCGCGGCACCGCAGACAAAGCCCTCGCGCCCGGCGTCGGACCCAGCACCCGCAGGCCCACCAACCCCGGACTCAGACACCGCCGATACGGCGTCGCCCGGCCGCCCCCCACCACCGGCAGCAGCAGCCTGAAACCCTGCGGACACCCCGGACGCGGCACCAGCGGCCACACCCTCACGACCGCCGACCAAACCCGCACCCGTGGGCTCACCAGCCTCAGAACCGGACGACCCGCGCCACGGCTCCGACCCGAGAGCACCTGCGACCTCACCCACGCCAGATCCGGACGCCTCCACGGACCAGCCGCCAGAAGCCGAACCCCCGCGACCGGCCTCAAACGCAGCGGACCGCGACCCCCGAACTCCATCTTCTACGCCGGCGGACCTCGCAGAAACCGCCGCCCCGATCCCGCCAGACGCCTCCGCGGACCAGCCGCCAGAGGCCGAACCCCCGCGACCGACCTCAGACGCAGCGGACCGCGACCGCCGAGCTCCATCTTCTACGCCGGCGGACCTCGCAGAGACCGCCGCCCCGATCCCGCCAGACGCCTCCGGCGACGCAGCGTCGGCGGGCGAGTCGATTCGACCGGTCGTGCCCGCGGGATCTGTGCCGTCGGCAGCCTCGACGCGATCGATCGACGACGGATCCCGCTCGGGGCGCTCACCCACGGCCGCGGCGCCTCCAGCGTCCCGGGCCTCCCCGGCGGCAGCAGACGGCGACGGCTCGACCCCGACGGCATCGGAGATGAACGCGACGACGGGCGCGGCGGGGAATCCGACGAAGTGGCGGTCGCGGTCGGAGCCGACGTGGCGAACCACGGTTCGGATCGGTCGACCTCCCGGCTCGGTGGTGACCGTGACGACGAACACCCAGCGCCGGGTGGACGGCTCCCAGTCGTCGGTGGCCGACTCGCCGGTAGGGCCATCGCGATCGAGGATCGCAGCGGCGGCGTGGGAGCGGAGAGCGTGGGCCTGTTGGCGCGAGATCCGCACGATCGTTCGGACATCGTCCGGATCGGCTGCGGCGAGCTCGTCGACGGTCGAGATCCCCGCCGCCGCGAGCCGTTGCAGCCGTTTGTCGCCGATCCCGGGCAGCCCGCGCAGCGAGGAGTCCGGGGTGCGTGTCATGGCGAGCAACACACGGACGCGGACGACCGGGCGACCCGCCGCGTGCGGTGGGTCGCCCGGTCGCTCAGGGCCGCTCGGTCAGGACGACCGGTCCTTCGGCGTACCCGGCGATGTCGACGGGTCCGGCGACCGTGTCGCGCACGACGGCGATCAGCTTCAGCACGGTTCCGTCCGGAATCGTGTTGGCGGGCACCGTGTGGGTGTAGTTCCACGTGGTGCGGTTGCCGACCGTCGTCCCGCTCGAGACCGAGACCGGAATGCTGGCGAGCACCGGCTCGGGGCCTGGTCCCTGCGACTCGGCGAGCAGGCGAAGCTGCCACACCGATTGCATCGCGACCTTCATCGCGGGGGCGAACGCCCCGTCGATATACCACTCGATTTCGATGTCGAACGGCTGGCTCGGGTCGAGCACGAAGTTGCCGATCGCCCCCGGAATCGTGCTCGTCGTGTCGACGATCTGCATCTTCGTGACTTCACCGAAGAAGATTCCTGGCACGTTTGGATCGATACTGGACATGGTGATGCACCTCCCGGGTGCGGGCGCCGAGCCGTTGTTGATTCGAGGGAGGTGCCGGTGGCAGCCGAGACTCGACGCCTTTGGTGCTCCGATCACCACCCGATGGGCACTATCACCCAACGTGGTGTGTGAGCATCGATGTTCACGCTGAGCATCTGGGCCCAGCGAAATTTCAGCGTCGGACGACGGGTTGCAACCCGTCCGAGAGCGTCAGGCGGCGGGCTCGGCGGCCAGCACGATCGGTCCGACCGATGCGATGTGGCGACTGTAGAAGTCGCCCGCGTCGAGCACCTCGACGTGCGCATCGCGGGTGAGGATCACCCGGCGTCCGCACCCTGGCTCCGGGCAGGTCAGCAGGTAGGCGTCGGCGGCGGCAGGCTCCGCATGCATCCAATGCGTGAGGTCCATGAGTCCTCCAGTATTCTGGTGTGGGGGGTACCGGTCGTGAAACCGGTCGAAGAACTCTTCGACGCGTTTGCGACCGTTCTTGAGGAATTCTTTCCTCGAGTTGCCGCGAAGCCCGGCCAGACCGCTCCTGAACCGGGTGTCGTTCAGAGATGCCCGGCCGCGGCGCGGTCGCGGATTTCGCGGTACGTCGCGTAGGTCGCCTGCGACGGTTCGACCCCGAGGATCGCCTTGAGTACCCGCCGGCACGCGTCGTACTGGCGCATCGCCTGGTGGGGGTGCCCGGTGGCGGCCTGGCAGCGCATGAGCAGACGGTGCGCGTCCTCGCGACACGGATCGTGATCGAGCATCCGCTCCGATGTTGCGACGCATCCCGAGAAATCGCCGGCGCGCCACTGGTTGCGGGCGAGGCGGTCGAGCACATCGCCGAGCATCAGACGCGTCCGCTCGCGCGGGTAGACCGTCCACTCCTCGTAGGGAAGATCGGGGCAGAGATCGCCGCGGTACAGCCGCACCGCCTGCTGGTCGGCGGCGATCGTGGCCCCGCTGTCGCCGATCACGTCCGAGCGCGCAGCGAGTGCTGCGAACCGTTCGAACTCGGCCAGGTCGATCGTCAGGTCGAGCCCGCGATTGATCCGGTACGAACCGTCGACGAACTCCACGATCTCGACGTCGGTGACGGTCCGCAGCGCGCGCCGCAGCGAGCTGACTGCGACCTGCAGCCGATTGCGAGCGCGATCCGGGTCGGCGTCGGGCCAGAACACGTCGATCAACACGTCGCGCGGGCTCGACCGGTCGGTGCGGGTCAGCAGGTAGCGCAGGAGGCTGATGGCGAGGCGGCCCGACAGTCCCGAGGTCGGGCGCCCGTCGAGTCGTACCTCGAACTCGCCGAGCAGCCTGAACTCGATCGCCGGACGCCAGTCGACCTCGACCGCGGGCGCGGCGACCGACTCCAACATCGCGCTCGCGCGTGCAGCCCGGCGCGTTGGGCGCCGCCGGCGGGGCCGGTCGAGGCGCTTGGCGAGCGCCGGTCTCCAGAGCGGACGCACCCAGCTCCAGTCGTGTTCGAGCGGGACGACCCAGGGGCGGAGCGCGTCGGTCGATACCGACCTGGCCGACAATCGAGGGTGCCAGTAGTTGGTGCGCAGCGCCTCGTGCAGCGCCTCGCGTTCGGCCTCGCCACGCGTTTCGAGCAACCCGTCGGTGACACGGTCGAGAAATCCGCGCCCGGTGCGCGCCTCGCGGGCGGCCGACTCGATCGGTTCGGCCGGGACCGGCGCGCCGGCGAGATCGTGGAGCGCGGCGTCGCAACCACGGGTCAGGTGGCGGACCCGCGCGATGACGGCGGCGTCGAGCGGCACCGCCTCGAACTCGCGGTGGGCGAACTCGCCAAGGTCGATCCGGACACCCGCCCCGAGCGCGCGCTGGGCGCCCGGCGTCGGCCGACGACCGTAGGTGACGATGATCTCGGCGCTCACGTCTCCGGCCAGTCGTGCGATCTCGGCGACGAGCGATCCGAACCGACGGTCGCACCGGTGGTTGAGTTCGAGCACGAGGACCGAACCGGGACCGAGCACATCGAGCGCACCGACGACCGTTCGAGGAGGCTCGCCGCGCTGCGAGCACTCGGGGCTGATCCGCAGCTCGATCGCGTCGACCATCGCACGCGCCGCGGCGCTCGGTTCGGTCGGCGGTTCACGCACCCATGCGCACCGATCCCAACGGCCGTCGTCGGTGATGAAACGCGCAAGAACCTCGCCGATGAAGCTGCTCCGATCGGTGGAGATCACCGTCAGAGCGGAGCGCCCCGGTAGGGCGGCGATGGGGAGCACCCCAGATGCCGGAGCCGGCCGGAGCAAGCGAGGAAGAAGCACGGGCGGGCCTCCCGTCGACGGTCGGTCTGCTCCAAGCGTAGGTACACGGCACCGCCGAGTACGAGTGATTTCCCGCTCACCGGGCGGACAACTTCGATATCTCGCGCGGATCCGCCCGAGTCGGCGCGCGACCCCGAGTTGGCGGCGGTGAGACGACGGTCGCGGCCGCTCGATCGCGCTCGGTGTGGGCGGCCGGTGGGAACTGCCCGCTGGCGGACGACGGCGACTGCCCGGTGATCGCCATCTGGACACGCTGGGTGGTGATCTTTGGTGTGCCCCACAACTCGGTGCCGTTCCTGGGTGCCGGTTCTGCGTGGGTGCGGACACGATCCGCGTCGACCTGCCACATCGAGGACCCGACGCCAGAGCTGCACGAGTCGGTCGTCGGCTGACGTCACTGCTCACGCGCGCAACGATCGAAGTCGGTCATCGCCGCACAGCGCTCGGGTCGCGCTCGTCGCGAACGCTGCGTCAGGGGAATCGATGGACGGCGATGTCGGTCGGTGACAGCTGGTTCACGCCCGGCCGATCGGACGCGATTGCGCACGGATGTGTGAGCTGGTTGTACGAGCTGGGTGATCACGAATGCGGCTCGGCAACGACGTCGTCCAGCACCCGCAGCATCGCCCCGTCGCATTCGCACCCGTCACGGTGTGCACACCGAGACACGGCGGACGTGTCGGAGATCACGTCGGCTGGAGTGCCCGTCGCCGACACGCGGGGTGGATGACGGTCGACCGAGACGTGCTGGGCGGCCACGCACAGTGAGTCATCCAGATCGCCGCCACCGGGCAGAACGCAATGGCCGCCAACAGCTCGGGACCGGGGCGGGGATCGGGGTGTGCGGGCTGTGGTAGCGTCACGTTGCCTGACCGGGGGGTTGACATGAGTGGTCCGATCACGATCTGGAACGACGTCGCAGCGCTGTACAGCGAACGACTCGGCGCGGTGACCGACGAGCATTGGTCGGCGCAGACACCGTGCGCCGAGTGGGACGTCAGGGCACTCGTCGACCACGCAACCGGTGTCCAGGCGATGATCGCCGGGGCATTCGGGGCGCACGTCTCCGACGGCGCCGACTGGCCCGCGATCCGCACCGCGCTCGCCGGCGCGCTCGACGATCCTGCGGTGCTCGACGGCAATCTCCCCGACGACTCACCGCTCGGCCCGATGCCCAAGCATCAGGTGCTCGGCATCGCGATCGGCGACATGCTGATCCACATCTGGGACCTGTCGCGCGCGATCGGTGCCGACGAGACACTGCCGCCCGCCGCCGTCGAGGCGGTTCGGATGGGTCTCGGCAACATGCCCGAGGAGTTCATGCGGGCACCGGGCCGGTTCGACCCCGCGATCGACGTCGGCGAATCGGCGAGCGCGCAAGAACAACTGATCGCGTTCGCCGGCCGCCAACCCTGAGGCCTCATCGCAGGCGGCGTGCTCGCGGCGAGGCGCACGGCAGCGTTGCGCAAGCCGGCGCAGCGACCTACACGCGGTTCCCGGCCGAGTGCAGATCCTCCTCCAGCACGCGCCGGGCGCGAGACCCGGGTCGACATGCTGTCGCACTCGCGCCCGACAGCAGCCGTCGCCGATCGGGTCGGTCGGTGCGACGCCTCGGTGATCGCGGCGCTGTTCCACGACGTCGGCCACCTGTCGAGCGCGCCGACCGAATGGGGCGTCGTCGATCACGCCGAACTGGGCGCGCGTTTCCTGGCGCGATGGTTCGGGCCTGCGGTGACAGAACCGATCGGACACCACGTCGATGCGAAGCGGTACCTGACCGCGACCGAACCCACCCATCTGCAGAATCTGAGCGACGCCTCGCTCGCCACGCTCGACAAACAGGGCGGGCCGTCCCGCCCGAGGCGACCGCCGCGTTCGCCGCTCACCCGATGGCCGCCCACGCCATCCGTCTGCGCCGGTGCCGACGACACCGCCAAGCTGCCCGGCGCCGCCGTCGAGCGCCTCGACGCGAATCGGCAACTGATCGGCGAGGCGCCCGACGCCGCCACGATCGCGACGAGTCGGGCTCGCGACGCGTGCGATCGCTGCCGCGGCCCCCTCGGGGACCAGCCCTGATCGACCCCTCCGAGTTCACCGGATGGGTCACGACCGCAGCCCGCTCCACCGACGAGGTCGCATCATCGACCTCCGTCACCACGACGGCCGAACCCACCGCTGCACGATCGGCCGTCGCTCTCCGTTCGTCGCACAGGCGTCTCGAACGACGTGGGGACGAGACCAGCTCGAACGGATCCGGCCCGCAGCTCGCGACGTCACCGACTTCGCCACCCGCCTGACGACGTGGGGCATCGCAGTCGTCGACTGACGCGGCACCGCGCTGCGTACGGTGCTCGACTTCGCCGCCGCGGTCGGGTTCGTGCGCACGACCAACTACGGCGACCTGTTCGACGTCGTCGCCCGCGACACCGCAGCGAACCTCGAGTTCACGTTGCACCGACTACCGCTCCACGCCGACAACCCGTACCGGGATCCGGTTCCGACGGTCCAGTTGTTGCACTGCTTGCGCGCGTCGGGCTCAGGGGGTGGTTCGCTGTTCTGTGATGGTCTCGGGCCACCGAGCAACGCCGCGCATGCCACCGCGACCTGTTCGACCCCGTGGCTGCCACTCCGGTTCGAATCGAGTTTCGGGACGCTGCGGTCGTGCTGCGCGCCGACACGCAGACGATCGAGTTCGACGCCGACGGCGACATCGTTCGAGTCACCGTCAGCAACCGCAGCATGCGTGCGGTCGACTTCGGCGATCGAACCGCGGACTTCTACTGCGCCGACCCGACGTTCGGCGAACTGCTCGCCGATCCGGACAACACCACCTCGCTCGACCTCGCACCGGACCTGCCACTTGCGGGCCGCGTCCGCCTGGGAGATCTCCCCGACGTGACATCGGGAAAGATCTCCCACTTCGTCTCCGGCCACAGAACCCTGCGCTTGCGGCCGAGGCGTGGAATCGGACTGGACCGGCTCCTCTCGGTATTCCCCGAGAGCCTGTCACCGTTGGGTATTCTCCAACCCCGATCTCTGCGGCGAAGTCAGACGCAACCACTCGCACGGGGCGAGATCGTCGGATTCGACAGCCGACGGGTGCTCCGCGGACGAGCCGACCACGACGCCCGCCTGCCGACGCCACCTCCAGGGCAGCGACATCGACGCCATCCACTCGACCGTCGCCCGCGCCGAGGTAGCGACCGCTTCTATACGCCGACGGTGAACGGGCGGCAGCGCTGTCGATCTGAGCGGCCCGAGATCGTCGTGGTAGGTCGTTGATCGAGTGTTCGCCGGCGCCCGCGCATCGGCATCGGCTCGCTACGCGTTCGAGCTCGACCGGCGCCGAAGCAGGTCGCGCGCCTCGGGCGGCAGCGGCTGCTTGAACAGCCCGTCGGGGGTCTCGGCCCCGGCGCGCACGAGCGAGACATGCCACGCCGGCGACGATCCGAGCGCCCACCGCAACGCACCGACCGCTCTGGAACCGACCGCGGCGGGTTTCGCCTCGACACCCACGATCTCGGCGATCGAGTCGGGCAACGTGGCTGCGGCGGCGTCGAACAGCAGCCGGTAGCCGAGTTTGACCGGAAGCGACAGCGGCGGATCACGTAAGAAGTCGATCGCATGGGCGAGGTCGTCGGTGCGTGCGAGCGCAGGGTGTTCGGAGATCCACTGCGACAGCGCCGCCGCGGTGGTCGGCATCGGGTCGGCACCGAGCAGCGCCCCGATCCGGCGTTGCTCGTCGACGAAACGATCGGCCTCCGTCTCCGACAACGGCACGGGGCCGTACGCCCGGTACGCGGTCAGAAACGAGTCGGTCAACACGTTGTGGACCCATGCCGCGAGTTCGGGCTGTCCTGCGCTGTACGGACGACCGCGCGCCGAACGCCCCCGAACCACCGCGTGTGCGTTGCGGACCAGATCGACCGCCGCCTCGGCTTCGGCCACCGATCCGTACGTCGTCTCGGTCACGTACAGCGACGTGCGCGTGAGGCGTCCGAGCGGATCGTCGCGGTAGCGGGAGTGCTCCTCGACACCGGCGACCACTTCGGGGTGAGCGGTCTGCACGACGAGCGCACGAATGCCCCCGACGAACGCCGTGACGTCGCCGATCACCCTCCACGACACCGAATCGGGGCCGAGCAAACCGGGGGCGGGCGCGTACGAGATCGTGTCGGCGAGCGGCGACGGACCGTGCGAGAACAATCCCGTGGTCGCGGCGACGACGCGGTCTTGCACCCGCCGTGCCATGCCCACGGGGCCGCCGATGCCCGGGATTCGCAGCGACATGAAGGCAATGGTACGACCCGTGCGACCGGTACGTCGCTGCCTGCGCGAACTCGCCCGGCGCGCGTCTCGCAGGCCCGGCCACGACGTCGGCGGGTGGACCGCGCAACGTCGTGGAGATGGGCGCGCGGTTGTCGCGCTTGCCGACACCGTCACGTTCTGCGCTGCACGACGTCTGTTCGTCACGAACCGTGATCAGCGGGGCGCCGTCCGCCCGTGTCATCAACCCGCCGGTGAGCTCGATCGGCGGGGGCCCTGCTCGTCCTGCTCGTCCTGCTCGTCCTGCTCGTCCTGCTCGTCCTGCTCGTCCTGCTCGTCCTGCTCGAGATCGTTTCGTCCTTCGCCGCTCGCCATCGTGCGACGCAGCGGCGGTTGGGTGAAACGTGGCGCCCTCCATGTCGTCCGCAACCCCGCGTTCGCGGCGCGATCGCGGACAATGCGGAGCACATCGTCCACCGAATCAGCGGTCGGACCGCTACCCTGCGCCACGACCACCACAACGCTCAGGAGGAACGTGACATGGGTCTGCTCGACAAACTCAAGGGAATGGTCGGCGGCAACGCCGACAAAGTCAAAGACGGCATCGACAAAGCCGCCGACGTGGCCGACGACAAGCTCGGCGACAAGGTCGGCTCCGACAAGATCGACATGGCCGCCGACCAGGCGAAAGACGCCGTCGACAAGCTGGCCGACTGATCCGGCCAACCGTTGCAGGCGGGTCTTGAATCCGCCTGCAACGGCCCCGGCGGCCAACGCCGTCACCGTCGCCCGCCGTGTTGCACGATCGAACGTGCGCCGCGCCCGAGTCGCGAACCGGGGCAAACAATTGGCGCGACCACCCACTGATTCGGGCAGAATCTTGGTGTTATGAGCGATCGTCCGGACATCGATTGGCTCGACCCCGACGAAGACGTCTATTACCAGGCCAAGGCGGTCGTCCTGATCCAAGAGGTCGGCCAGACCAAGCGCCGCCGTGCCCGAGGTCTGGCGATGCTCACCGACCGGCGCGTGATCGTCCGCCACCGCGGCGCGTTCTTCGTCGACGTCGCCCGGCCGCTCATCAGCGCCGCTCGATCGCTCCCGTCGCTGCGAACGGCCACCGCCTACTATCAGCCGTTGCCCGGCCGACGCGTGCTGCGGCTGGTGGTCGAAAGCACCAAGCGTGACACCGTGATCGGCATCGTCTTGCGCACCCAGGAGGCGGCCGCCTGGCAAGACGAACTGGCACCCGGTTCCCTGCCGTCGCGCTTTCGCCGCTGACGCCCGGCCGCGTACCGGCGACACACCTCGTCCACGCCGCAACGGAGTCGCGGAGGGTATCGATGACGTACGCTCTGGCGCCATGAGCGACACCGAATGGATGCCGATCGGCGAGTTGAGCCAACTCGTCCGCAACCGCGCCGTGTCGCCGGTCGAACTCGCCCGCGACGCGCTCGCACGCGTCGACGCACGCAATCGCGACCTGCAGGCGTTCATCGGCACCACCCCCGAACGGGCGATCGCAACGGCCGAGCGAGCTGCCGACGAGATCGCACGGGGTGAGTGGCGGGGTCCGCTGCATGGCATCCCCTACGCCGCCAAGGATCTGTTCGACGTGGCCGGGGAGACCACCGGCGCCGGGACCCGGCTGCGAGCCGATCATGTCGCCGAACGCGACGCAACCGCGATCGCCCACCTCGACGATGCCGGGATGGTGCTGGTCGGTAAGACCCACACGGTTCAGTTCGCATACGGCGGCGTCGGGATCAACCACGACACCGCGACGCCGCGCAATCCGTGGGCGGCCGAGCATCATGTGCCCGGCGGTTCGTCGAGCGGATCGGGTGTCGCCGTCGCGGCCGGGCTCGTGCCGCTCGCACTGGGCACCGACACGAGCGGATCGGTCCGCATTCCCGCCTCGCTGTGCGGCACCACCGGGCTCAAGACCACCGTCGGCCGGGTGAGCCGGGCCGGTGTCTACCCGCTCAGCCCGACACTCGACTCGGTCGGGCCGTTGACGCGATCGGTCGCCGACGCGGCGCTTGTGTTCGATGCGCTCCAGGGATCGGATCCGGCCGACGCCACGACGGCGGGCCAGGTTCCCGATCCGACCGCGGGGCACCTCGAGCGCGGAGTCGAGGGGCTGCGGTTCGCGTTCGTCGAGAATTTTTTCTTCGACGGCGTCGATCCCGAGGTGTCGGCCGCGGTGCGCGCAGCGGGGCAGGTTCTGGCCGACGCCGGAGCCGACGTGATCTCGATCGAGGCACCCGAGGTCGACGAGGTGCTCGGTACGGCCGACGCTCCGATGCGAGCCTTCACGGTTGCGGCCGAGGCGTGCGTCATCAACGCCGAGTTCATCGACCGCTCGTTCGACGAACTCGACCCGGTCGTGGCGACCCGGATGTTGCGCGGCTTCGATCTCGCTGCGGTCGATTTTCTTCGGGCCTACGACGACTGGGACCGCTTGCGCACCGCGTTCGACCAGCGGACGGCCGGGATCGACGCGTTCCTCGTTCCGTCCACGCCGATGCCCGCACGGAGTGTCGCCGATGTCGATGCAACGCCCGAGTCGTACGCCGAGGCCAATGCGCTGTATCTCCGCAACACGTCGATCGGCAACCGGTTCGGGTGGTGTGGACCGTCGGTGCCGTGCGGTTTCACCGCGGGCGGGCTGCCGATCGGGCTGATGATCCAGGCGCGCTCGATGCGTGAAGACCTCGCCGTGCGGGCCGGCCACACGTTCCAGCGCGCAACCGACTGGCACCTCCGACGCCCACCGCTCGGTTGAACGGCAACCGCTCCGCTGTCGGCCTGCGGTCGACCGCAACCGTCGCCCGGTGTGCACCAGCGCCCGACCGAACATGATCCACCGGCCACGTCTACCGGCGTGCCGCCCGGCGGCGATCGTTCCGCGCTCGGACACCACGGCTCGGCTGAACACGACCCGCCGGCCACGCCCCCGACACGCCCCCGACTGGCACCTCCGGCACCCGTTCCGTCGAAGCACGGCACGCGACAGAACAAGCCCAACACCGACGATTCACCATTCGCGCAAGACGGAGCATGCCCGGCGGAGAGGTCGACCACGAGTTCGACACGCGACCGACCACCGCTTCCGCGACCATTGGTCGGGAGCGCTCGCCGAGCTCGCGGCCGACGGATCTTCGCGGGCCGCGACGACGGGGGACACCACCGGCGCAAGAGGACCTCGACGGGTCGCGAGTCAGGTGGTGCCTGGGCCTTCGGCTCGGATGCGCTCGACGTCGTCGATCGCGGTGCGGAGACGCTCGAGCCAATCGTCGGTGTGCTCGCCGACGAGACGGACGCACCACGCCAGCGCGTCGGCTCGCGAACGCGCCACACCGGCTGCGATCAACGTGTCGAGCACGCGGCGTTCGCCTTGCCGCAAGCGCGTCATCGTCGGCACGGCGAGGTGCGTGTAGAGCGTGGTGACCTCGGCGGAGCGCACCCCCCAGCTGACCTTGCGCTCGAACCGGTGCTCAGCGGTGCGTGCGATCTCGATTCGCTGGTCGCGGGTGTCGTCGCGGAACCGTTGGGCGCGGCCGGCGAGCATTTCGGCGCGGGCCGCGTCGTCGAGTTGATCGAGGCCGTCGAGATCGTCGGTCGACAACGCGAGCACGACCGTGATCTCGTCGCGGTCGACGGTGATGTCGGCGGGCTCGGCCACCCAGGCCTCGGGCAGACGGCCCACGAACCAGGCGGCGATTTCATCGTTCGGATCGATCATGGCGTCATGTTACTTGATTACATTCTTACATCACTACACATCTCGACAGGTTCTCGAACGGCGGGGATCGGCATCGATCGTGCGAGGATCGCGAGATGGCCGACGACATCACGTTCTTCGACGACATCGAGGCCTACTGCGGAGCGCTCAGCTATCGCCCGGGCGACTCGATCGAGCTGCACGTCTCGACGCGGGCGCCGTCATTCGACGTGGTCGTCGAGCGATGGGGGGCGGAGCGAACCGAGGTGTGGCGAACCACGACACCGGTCGAGGGCACCTTCCATCCGGCACCCGACGACGCCGACGCCAACGGATGCGGCTGGCCGGTCGCAGTCGAGATCGCCGTGCCGAACGACTGGCGCAGCGGCTTCTACCTCGTCACGCTCACGGCCACCGGGGCACCCGCCGGGCGCGACGTCACCCACGCCGGGCTGGTCATCCGCCCCACCTCCCCCACCGGCGCACCGCTGTTCGTGCTCGCGACCAACACCTGGAACGCCTACAACAACTGGGGCGGCTGCTCGCTGTACACCGGTGGCAAGCAGGTCTCGTTCGGCCGTCCGTTTGCACGCGGGATGCTGTGCCGGCCCGAGGTCGACCGCGACGACCGCAAGTCGCGCCCGTTCCGATGGCGCGAGGAATCCGACGTGGACGGCGAGATCTTCGAGCGGTACCGCAACGAGCACGACTACCCACCGGCGATCGGCTCATCGGGATGGTTCGCGTTCGAGCGACGCTTCGCCGAGTGGGCCGAAGCCGAGGGACGCACGTTCGACTACGCCGTGTCGTCCGATCTCGACACCGACCCCGGCGCGCTCGACGGCTACGACCTGATGATCTCGGTCGGCCACGACGAGTACTGGTCGGGGCCGCAGCGGGCGACCGTCGAGGCCCACGTCGAGCGGGGCGGGCGCGTCGTGTGCATGTCGGGCAACACGATGTTCTGGCAGGTCCGCATCGAACACGACGGCGCGACGATGGTGTGCCACAAATACTCCGCGCACGAGACCGACCCTGTGATGGGAACCGATCGCGAGACGTCGATGAGCGGGATGTGGGCCGACCCGGTCGTCGGGCGACCCGAGTCGGCGCTGTTCGGTGCGGCATCGGCGTGGGGGCTGTATCACCGGTTCGGAAGGGCGACTGCGCGCGGGGTCGGCGGGTTCGTGATCTACCGCGACGAGCATTGGTTGCTCGAGGGGTCCGGGCTGCGATACGGCGACGTGCTCGGCGCTGACGACGGCGTCGTCGGGTACGAGACGATGGGTTGTCGGATCCAGTTCGACGAGTACCAGCTCCCGGTCAGAGCCGGTGGCGACGCGACCCCCGACGAGCTCGAGATCGTCGCGTTCTGCCCGTCGTCGAATCTTCGTTTCGGTGAGTATCCGGCGTCGATCTCGGCGTTGAGCGACCAGGGCGATCTCGACTTTCTGGCCGAGCGCTTGTTCGGACGTATCGACGACGACTCGATCCGGCGGATGCGGCACGGCAACGCAGTGATCGTCGTGTGCCGGCCGTTCGGTGGGTCGGGCGGCGAGGTCGTCACGATCGGCACGACCGACTGGGCGTTCGGCCTCGCCAGCGACCGCGCCGTGCAGCGCGTGACGCAGAACGCGCTCGATCACATCGCAATCTGACCTGCCGCTCGTAATCGCAACGGTATCCGACCTGAAATGGTCGGTAGTGCTGGCATCGGCCCCGTCGAGGTGCTGAAATCCTTGCGGCGGGACTGCTCGGCGGCGTCCCAGATCGGAGACGTCATGAGTGACTGGGGCCCTCCCCCCTGGGACCCACCCGTCGCCCCCGACAGCATCGATGAAGCGGGCGATCGAGCGGAGAATTCGGCGGACGAGGCGGCAACCGGACCACCGGCTGAGCCTCCGTCGCCGTCATCGGCGCGCCCGTTCGTGACCGGGTCGGACACCGCGTCCGGCGACGAGCGGACGGGCTCGACGCCAGACGAACCGACGCCAGCCGAACCCGAGCCAGCCGGTGCAGAGGCGATCGCTGCGTCGAGTGAGGCGGTCGCGTCCGTTGAGCCGACTGAGGTGGCCGCGTCGGCCGCGAGCGTTGAGACATCTGCGAGCGGAGAGACGGTTGCAGATCAGGCGTTCCCCGAGGTGACGATCCCTGTCGAGCGCGAATCTCCCACGAACGAAGACCCGAACCCGGAACACACCGAAGCCGACAACGACACAGACACGCATGCCGTCGAGCAACCGACCGGAACCACACCCCAGCACACCGAACTCACCCCCCACGCAACCGAACACCTGACCGGCGCAGCCCACCCCGCAAGCCCAGCCGCAACCGCGCCTCGAGCAGCGACCGACAACGAAGACCCGAACCCGGAACACACCGAACCCACCCCCCACGCAACCGAGCACGTGACCGGCGCGGCCGACACCGCAAGCCCAGCAGCGACCGACAACGAAGACCCGACCGACAACGCCGCGGGCGAAGCGATCATGCGACCGGCCCCGTCTGCATCGCATTCCACCGAACCCACCCCTCACGCAACCAGCGCGGCCGACACCGCAAGCCCAGCAGCAACCGCACCCCGAGCAGCAACCGACAACGAAGACCCGACCCCGGAACACACCGAACCCGCTCCCGACGCAACCGAGCACGTGACCGGCGCAGCCGACACTGCAAACCCAGCAGCAACCGGCAACGAAGACCCGACCGACAACGCCACAGGCGAAGCGATCGTACGACCGGCCCCGCCTGCATCGCATTCCACCGAACCCACCCCCCACGCGACCGGCGCCGCCGACACCGCAAGCCCAGCCGCAACCGCGCCCGACGCGACCTCACTGCACTCCGAACCCGACGACGACACCGCCACTCCTGCCGTCGAGCAACCGACCGCTCAACCGACCGGAACCACACCCCAACACACCGAACCCACCCCCCACGCAACCAAACACCTGACCGGCGCAGCCCACCCCGCAAACCCAGCAGCAACCGCGCCCCGAGCAGCAACCGACAACGAAGACCCGACCCCGGAACACACCGAACCCGCTCCCGACGCAACCGAGCACGTGAC
>JBCEWB010349022.1:0-21395 GCA_039654565.1 Peronia peronii | reverse complement strand
ATAGATAGATAGATAGATAGATAGATAGATAGACAGACAGATAGATAGATAGATAGATAGATAGACAGACAGATAGACAGACAGACAGACAGATAGACTGATAGACAGACAGATACATATAGATAGATAGAATCATAGATGATAAACAGACAGACAGATACACAGACAGAGATACTTACACCAACTCTTGATTTATGTGAAAATCTGAGTTGAAACATTGTACATGTACATGTATTTTAAGACACTGAGACATAAGGTAAAACAAAAGTAAAATGAGAAGAGAAGTGAGAATGAAAAGATACAAGGACTGGCCATGTGGTCTGTAAGGCTGAGGTGAGGCCAGGCATGGCGGCACACGGAAGAACACCGCTAATCCTGACCACCAATGACAAACACTATGTAGCAGGACACCACAGGACGATGACAGAAAATCTGTAGCAAAGACATGCATGGACAAGTAAGGCTGAGCATATTTTGTACGTGTTTATTGTTCTTGCAGCATTGAAATTAATAACAATAATAATAATAATAACAGAGGACATTTTCATATAGGACTTAGATCTATCCCCGTACAGTGTACAAGCTGTCAGCGCTTTACATTACAACCAGTTACTACCCCAACAGACCCAATAGAGCCACTCACAGATGTTTTCAGCTTCCTGGGGAATACATCTGTCAGCTGCCTGTTAGGCGCTCAAATCCTTATCAGTCTAACAATATCGTTCACTGTCTACAGTCAGTACCCACTTTAACCTGGGTCCAGTCAGGAAGTCTGTGTAAATTGTCTTTTCCAAGCACAAAATGTCGGGGACCTACCAGGATTCGAACTCAGAATTTTAGATCTCCAAGTCAAATCAATACAGTTAGTTGAATTAACACTTCCATTGACTTTCAGAGACTAGGACAGACCAACAAACATGGATAAATTCAGTCATCAAACAGTGCAAGGACAAAAGACAGCAGCTGAACAACGCCAGAAAAAGCACATCCATGTGCTGTTTATACTCAGATGCGACAGTTTTTTGCGAAGTGGAAATGTATGAAACAAAAGACTTTCAGCCAAGGTGAATTAGATCTATTTTTATACATAACAATCATGTATGAACATTTGAAAGAGATGGGTCTCAGTCCCAGACGAGACACAGCAAATAAAAAGGCTGTCTGTGTCATCCATTTTGACAGTAAACAAAAAATGAGGACATCTGTCTTGCGCCCACGGCAAATGAGTCAGAATTTGCGCCAGGCAATTTCAAGCTATGGTTGTTTTAAACTATTTTCCAATTCAGATACCAAGTTTTGTTTTCCATAAAACGGAAATTTAATTTCTAACCTGAAAAAAAAAAATGGTATCCGAGTCGGAAAATAGCCTAGTTAAAAATGGTCGCAGCTGGAAATGGCTACAGCCCGAAATCGCCTGGCGTAACTCTCTCCTCATTTGCCCTGGGCACCAGACATTTCCTGTTTGTAACCCAACTACACCAACCACATCTGCATTTTCAAGACAAGTCAAACATGAAACAGCGAACAAGATTCCGAGACAGGTCAAGAGAGATAAGACTGAGGTAAAAAAGGCATGACTGACTTGGTGCAAAATCCAAAAAAAAAAAAAAAAGAACAAGACAGGAGAGCTTGGAGATCATTTGTAGCAGACCTGTTCTCCACTGGGGAGTTGAAGGTTTAATGATAGTCATCAACAAAATAGCAGAGTCCATTGTATTAACTTTCCGTATTTGTTGTTTTGTTTATTTTTTGTTGTATATGAGTGAGTTACCAGCCGACAGTTTATCTCTTGTACTTCAAGATATTTATACAAAATGATGATGATAATAAACGAGCTTGCAAAGGCTGACGCATTGGCTGTCCCAGGCACAGTTATCTCTCCATACATTCCAAAAACAACAAACAACATGTACACACACACACACACACACACACACACAGCTCAGGCAATCTTGGACCAGCCAATGTCGAGTTGACAATGTGGTCAGTATGCCATTTAGTTAGGACAAAATGTTGAAAGCACTAGAGAGGATCTGATGAAGATATTACTGACTCGCTCATCATGTCCAAAATTTTTGCAGGAAATAACCATAATGACGTTGGGACCATACAGTTTATGCATTTTGATATGAGAAATCATTCTTTGTTTTTTCAGTCTGCCAAAATACCTCAGTTAGGTTCATACACAAAGTCGACATCAGCATGTCAAAGAAAAGTGGACAAAATCATACATTCCATTTTATTAAGACTGAATCATGCAAAGCAAAAAAAAATTGTATTAGAAAAAAAGAAGATCATGATAAACAAAGAAAAATATGTTCACCATACAATCAATTTGTCAGAAATGTCTGCTCAGCATATTTCAAATTAAAGTAGCAAAAGTGGATATGTGTTATTTTCTACATTTTTTTTCTCAAAAATACTTCTTTATACTTCTTGTGCTTACAAAGGGAAACAGTTTGTTTTTGAATGAAAAAAAAAAGAATTAAGTTAAGATTTTTGTCTCTTGAAAAGTAATCTATACGTATGACAAGATATTTTTTTTTCTCATATCAAGATACCAGAGAGGATATTAAGTGCTTGAAAGACCTGTTCTCTATGTTGGGATCTTCATCTGCTTCATCCGGTCCTACTTAAATCTGAGATTGAGTCTGGCTGGCACAGTGGAGGCTTTGGGCAGGTTCGGAGTTCTGCTGGATGGAGTATGTGCACCACTGGTCGGAGACTTTGGTGTTTCTGCATTGGCTCGTCGGGCGCTGGAGGGCGTGCACTAGAATAGACAGAGAGCAAGAGAAAAAAGAACAACATCCATTTGTTAATACTGATGTCCCCATCTTATTTTTGTTGTTGTTCTGAGCTAAATGTGGCCACTCTAATAGATTTTGCATCGAAGTAGTTGACAAGATAAAACGGATTTAGGATCGGGGAAAAGTAAAGGCTGAAGAGAAATATAAAGTGTATACTGATTATAAAAAAAAAAAATTTCAGATGAGTAGGATGGTATAAATTTTCCAGGCCAAGCCTCTGCCACAGACAGAAAAGACAGGCTCAAAGATTCCTGACCATGTTATTGTTAGTATGACCGACCAGAAATTCCATTACAACTATTGGTGTTCATTAATTACTCCCTCTGTCGATCAGGCTGAATAAATACAATATCATGTCCTCAGGTGTTTACATGTCTCAACTCCAGTAATGTGTGTTTTTGTTTGATTTCCAAGAGACCCAAGTTTATTAAAAGAATCAAAGACAACACAGACCATGCTACCTGTTTATTGGTTGTAGACAGCCTTTGTGTGGGCGATCAGAATAACAAAGAACAACAAAATATTAATCAGAGGGAAACTCGCACACTCTTTAAAAAAAACAGCAAAAGTGCTCATCACAGAAATCTTCCATATCAAGTGAACTACTGAAAGCGTCCTCACCCTAAGCTGTGGTTCTCTCCACTGCCCTAACCTGTACAAGGGGACCTGTTAGAACAAAAGTAGGCTGTGCCATTATGCCAACGTCAGGCCTCCTGTCAGTGTCAGTGTCACAGATCTACAACATTCTATCTGACAGCTGAGACATTGAATTGTACAATGAACAGTGAAGTGAACATTCTGATGATCTGGAATGCAGTATCATAGATGACATCATGTAAGATCTACAGGGTCAAAGTTCATGCTAGTTCTTCCTTGAGATAACTGACTGGTTGATAGAATGTCTCTCAAGATATGACTATCAAAGAATGTACCTGACAATCACTGGTTATCAGGTCACATATTCTATTTCCCAATAACAATAAGCCTGAACAACAGGCCCTATGTGTAAAAACCCATACGTTGTAAAAATGACTTGAAGGTGTATGCCTAGAACAAATTAAAAAGGTGTTACAGTAATAAGACAAAAGAAATTGCGTCCCATTGGTCTCACGGGTTCCAAATGAATTAGCTATGGCTGTTGGACACATGTATATCATCTACATGTGTTCATTTTTACTAGAGAATGCACAGAGCCATCACTGTGTCGCTGTTCCTCAGATATCAGGTTTGCACTGACAATTATGGGATAATCAGTAATAGACTCCAGAATACCAATGTTGTAGGCAGGAAGGCTAGTAATTGTTAGAAGGAATGAGCCATTGTTTTGACCAGTTAAGCTGTTGTTTCCCTTTGCCAAGTACAAAAGGTGTAAGACAAGCATTAGAAAGAAGGGACAAAATCACTTTTTTTCTCTTGTTTCAAACACATGAACAAAAGAAAAATTCTGAAACAATTATCGCAGTGATAACATTTTCATCATATGGTGAATTTTTCAAAATCTCCAGTTACAGATCCATAAAATTATGACATCTCTACTTCCCCTTCCACCCCCTTTTTTTTTTATATAGAATTATGATGTCAGATTCAGCGTCCGTCCCCCTTTTGATTTTGTTGCACACTTTCTCTTCCGCCCCCCCCCCCCCCTTTTTCGAGAATTAAGACATCAGAGTTTTGCGCCACCCCCTCCCCCCCCACCTTTTTACATGGAAGTAAACACAAACGAGGAATGGGTGCATATGTAGTTATGGTTCACATATCAAGCAAAAAAAGTGATTGTCTTCTCCTTTACAGTGCTTGTTTACACCCCTTGTACTTGGCAGGGAAGTAATTTGGTTGATAGTCAATATGACTCATTGGCAGCCTAAAGC
Source organism: Peronia peronii (assembly GCA_039654565.1). Classification (NCBI taxonomy): domain Eukaryota; kingdom Metazoa; phylum Mollusca; class Gastropoda; order Systellommatophora; family Onchidiidae; genus Peronia; species Peronia peronii. The sequence goes on along the minus strand of JBCEWB010349022.1, from coordinate 16,720 downwards.
AAATAAGCCACAGATGGTTTTGAGATTGCTCTGAGAGATTATGTCTGTAAAATTACGAGCTCATCACTCACTTTACTTCCATCCTCCACCTTACGACTGGCTGCCCCAAGCTCTGCCGACCTCACTCGCTGACCAAAGGTCAAAGTACAGATACTCTCATTGACATTCTTCTCCACCGGCGACACCTGCAGGATCATCAATGTCTTGCTGTCACCACCTGTTATTGAAATCAGCAACTTGGATCATATAAAGTGAACACAAAGCCTAGTAATTTGGTACAATATGGACAAATGAGTTGTATGAAAAATTACAAATTGTTGGCTGTATGACAAAGGGGCAAACAGATAACAACCCTTGTGTGGCAAAGGAGAACCCTTAACTTCTCTCCATGATGAAAGGGCAAATGAGTCAGATAATCTACTGACCGATTTGCCCCTCTGTCATGACAGAAGTTAAGGGTTCACCTTCTTGTTGTACAGAGGTTGTTACCTACTGGCCCCTTCTTCGAGCCGACGAGACATAATCTCACCAAAATACTTCCAACAGCATATTGAATATTAACACTATAATATATATACTGAATATAAGAATGATCTGTTGAGGAGCACATTAACTCTTCTACCTATGTTGATGTGCCAGGAATGTCTACATTGCCCCCTGGTTTGTTCTAAGACATAACTAGCTCACTTATTTTTCTCCATAACATGCATGACATGCATAGTCATGAACGGGCAAGGATTAACCTGTAAGGCCCTATAAATTCGCCAGGTGAAAATTGAGAACAAATGTGTGTGTGCCTGTACCATGAAGTACGTGGCAGGGGGAGGGAAGCCATTCTCCTCCCGCCACTCCCCGCATGGACAGGTGTTATTGTAGTAAAATTATTTATGCTTCTTATTTCAAAATGAATTTTTGTTTTTTTTGTTTTTTTTTTCATGCTCTCATCTCGGGGAATGCCGACAACAATAAATTAAAAGTAAAACAATAAAGGCTTTAAGCCCATTTTAACAGTCAGGCCATTTTAAGTTGTTCCTAGGAACATCTGGATGGATGGCTGCTCAGACACATGGAGAGCTGATAATCTTCGCCACGGCCCGACAGGATCACAACGACAGCTGAGATAAGTCTTATCCAAAAGACTGAAAAGCCTAACGGAACCTACTACTCTCTAATGCTACTCCTTATTTTTTTTCTGAATTCTTCCCTGCCTTGCCATGTGACAATTACAGTGGACTGATATTGTCACTCACCCAATGATTCCTGTAGTAAGTAGGTCAGCTTGGAGTTGCGATATGGAATGTGAGCTTGTTTGTTCTTCAAGGCACTGATAACATCTCCCAGGGCAGACAGAGACCTGCAGGCAAAGATCAAGAGATAGAGATAATCTGACTTTTCATTCTAAGACATCAATGTTCAATGTTTTCAAGTTTCCAGCTGTCTCCATAAAGGCTGAGTATGAAAAACCGAAATTTATATAACTTGAAAATCATGGATCCCTCAAATGAAGATCTTGGACATGAGTTTCTTATCTGCAGACCACATGCATAGGAAACTTGAACAAAGACATGGATTCATCACACTGATTGTACTCTTTTACTTTGGTCAGAGACCTACATATATGGACAAATGTAACTTTTATCAATCCTGTGCATGTATTGTGTTCATAGTTGTTAAGCTTCAGATCTAATCACTCATTGAGTCAAATAACCGAATAAAAAATAAAAAAAAAATAAAAATAAAATAAACAAAAAATAAAAAAATAAAAGATTAGAAAAGAAGAAAAAATTAAAAAACAAGAAGAACGAAATGAGAGGGGGAGGGGGTGTATGCTATACTAAATGATCACGCTAAACTTCAGTTTGACAGAGGAGTGGGACCACACACAACCATCACTGAGCACTCGATTATCGCTCACAATGGACAACAAATGACCACCCAGACTGTCCTAGCCAGCATGGCCAAACCTACTCACTTGTTGATGCTCTGAGCTTCCTTCAGTCGGGCACCGTCGGCCAGGGACTTACTCACTCTCTCTGAGCCAGCCAGATCCACAAGGTTCAGGCGACCTGCAGTGCAGTAACAGATTATGTCTTCACAACAGTGAAAGCAAACAATCAACACATTGTATGATCTACTGTAGAAAATGCTTCTTGACAACTGAGGGTCAAACTGCTAGATTCTTGGTTTATATTGTGGAGCATTCAAAGACAAAGACTTCCTAAGCTGTCAGATTAATGACCTTTCTCCTGTGCACTTTACATTTCTACGTGCTATAATAACATGCCAATCCATTTCATTCAAATCTATCAGTGGAATCATATTGATTCTCTCACACATATCCATAAAGTAAAACTAAGTATAAAGCTGACATGTTTAATTCAATCAATTTGTCTAACACATAATTTTAATTCTGTTCCCCAATCATTGATCTCTGGCTGTAGAATCAGTCAAAGGCTAAGATGACCTGACAAATTGCATGATGAGACTTTACCGTAGGTTTTGCTGCCAGTGATAACGTTGACGCCCACGACAGTCACACACAATAGACAGTGGGATCGCGACGATCTCTCGTTCATGTTAGTGGCTGCCGTCGCCCGGTTCTGTCTGCCAGCTTCAAATATCTGCACAGAACACAGGAATTTGACCTTTAACAGCACTGCAAATTCAGTGTAACACTCTTAACCCACCATTATATCTCTGAACCAAATTAAAACACTAGTGACACTTGTAACAATAGGCTCTGTTATATGGCACATATAATGGGCAAGCTCCCATCACATATAGAGAAGAAAATAAAAGTATCACATACTATCACACAGAAATATGACTAGATTTTCACAGCCTATCATTTAGCATGGTTTGCTGACCATTTAGCCTACTGCTTTTTTCTTTTTCATGAGACACCAAAGTTAGAGATACTTATTTCATCTCTCCTGAAAAACATGCGCACTGGAAATGTTATCTTCTTCTTTTCACACAGCAGAGCTGATTGTTGAAAATATTATGTTCTCTTATTGCTCTCGAGTTTGAAACTGAGTAGAAACGTTTGGTGAATCAAATCACATTGTGCACTTAACAAATGGGGCGGAGTTGTAAGTATTCAAACTCTTTTCTTTTCTTGTTAACTTTAAAAAAACATACTTCTAGATTTTTCACTTACTCAGTTAACTACTGCTAGATCTATAACTTACTCAGTTAACTACTGCTAGATCTATAACTTAGTTGACTACAGCTAGATCTATAACTTATTCAGTTGACTACAGCTAGATCTATAACTTAGTTGACTACAGCTAGATCTATAACTTATTCAGTTGACTACAGCTAGATCTATAACTTATTCAGTTGACTACAGCTAGATCTATAACTTATTCAGTTGACTACAACTAGATCTATAACTTACTCAGTTGACTACAGCTAGATCTATAACTTACTCGGTTGACTTCACGCAGAGATTTGACTGGAATGGTGACCAGGCCCGGCACATGGAGACCTCCCTCTGGCTTCATCTTCACCTCCAGTCTGTTAGTGCTAGGGTCAGAGTTCAACAAATCTCTGCCAGGAAATCGGATATACAAGGTATCACCTGTGTTTGCTGTGAGTGTGGCTGTGCATATGTGATGATGAATACATAAGTAGATGTGTGTTTATCTCACATGGCTACCTTTATCCCCTTCCTCCCCTCCTTTTTTATTTTTTATTTGATCTACATCTTTACGACAATGCATAGCTGATCAAAGCAAGCCAACCTCACATACAAATTATACATAAAAAAAAGTCTTAAGTCTTCAAAAAAGCACATAAACTATGATTTAAATAACTTTGTGCCTCAATAATTCAAAAATCCCCTCTCTTGTCAAGTAAGGATTGTATACACACATGATATACAATTATAAAAATACATGTAAGAACTAATCGTGAGCGATATAGAAATTCATTTCTACCATCAGTAGTATGTTTATCAAGTTGAGACAATGTTTCTTGAGTCTGCCTTGTGCTGTTGCTATTCCCAATAGTTTTATCTTTACTCATGTGGTGTGAATGTATCTTGTGTCTCATCAACTGTGTTTATCTTCGCTTATTTCATCTTATATATCTTAAACTCCATGCTGCCATTTGAAAATAAAACACAGCATCTAGCATTTTCATTTGTCAGAAATCGCAGAAAACCGTTTCCTTTTACACTCAGTCTCTTACAATAGTCCTACTGTTCCCGTTCTTCCACTAATATATAGCTCATTGATTTCTCTATTTTCTGTATCAGTCAGACGCAGAGTTTTTTGCTGATTAAGCAGATACCTGTAAGTCCATTTGACCCAGATACGTAGATACTGTGTTTTATTTTCAAACGGCAGCATAGATATCTACCTTTTACTGTGCAAAACTGAAGTTCATATATTTATTTGGTGAGAAAACAAAAGTTTTTGCTGTAATGTCAATAATAAAGTTACATGTTTACATACTTTAAAATCTCTAAAATCTCTGACCATTATTGCACTTAATGAAACCATCAATGTAGAATTAAATAATTTTATATGTAGCATGTTTTCAGCCCTGTATGTACAACTGTGCATGTAGATCCCTCAAACAGTGGTTTTCATAATGTAGTAGGATTATCAAAGAGCAACACTGAAAATGAATGTCCTAAGACTAGTGCAATGTTTGCCCAGACCTGAGAGTTTCGTTGTAAATTTCCAGCATGCTGGCCTGTATGTCATATTGCCAGCTGGAGTTCTGGGTCTCCTCGTACAACAACTGTAAGGCTCGCTGATTCACGCCAGGGTCACGGGTGGGTCCCTGGGAAATAGACAATCAGTCATCATATGACTGCACATGAAAACAGGAAAATTGACTGATTTCTTGGCGTTATGATACAAAGTAAATCAAAGTTCTAAGAAAAAAACTATGGAGTTTTCTATCAAATTATTCCTTTGCATCTATTCAGATAATCCTAATACTAAGTCTAATCCTTCTGAGGTTAGCCCTAACCCTAGTCTATCTGAAAGTTGATTCTCAGATCAACCCTAACCTTTATCAGTCATAATCACATGTGTCATGCACAACTGTAGTCTCTAAATAAAAAAAAACATGTCATCAGTCATAAGTTTGTCTCTCATCTCCATCCTCTCAAAGTCACATGCCAGAAAGCTATGGTAGAACAAAAATCACAAAGCCTCACACCAGCCTTACCTCCATGGTGTAGGTTTTGCCAGAGCCAGTCTGCCCGTAAGCAAAGATGCAGACATTGAACCCATCAATTGCAGACCTGACCAGGGATGATACTTCTTCAAATATCTAAAATTGAACACGATATTACATCTGAAATTGCAGGCAAAAGTGTCATACTGTGGAGTATCCCTGTACAAATATTCAATTTTCAGTTAAACGCACGTCGTTCAAAGTTGGTCTCCCAAGCATTTTCAGACTTATTTGAGCCCAGAGCATATTCTGTTGTAGTCAGCTCCTGATGGACAGCCAACAAACAGTATACAGTTGGTGGCATGATGAAATTGTCCATGCACCAAAGTCACTAATACCCACCTTATTTATTTCAAAAGCAAAATTAACTCAAAATAAACAAATTCAGAAGCCTCTCTTCAAGCAAGCACAGGGGGGAAAGAAAAATCATCCACTATTTTAGTTGGAATTTAGGCCAAAATTTGTAACAGATTATTTTGTTTTGGTCACTCTCCTGTACAATTGCTGTTTGTCACATAGCTGGTTTTGTAATGCTGCCAACGATATTCCATGACTATAAATGAAATTGTGAAATACTAAAAACTACTCAGAGCTATCCGAAAGAAGTTGAGAGTTCAAACATTTCATTAGATGACCATTCACCATCTGCTGGAATTCTCCAGAATATTAGACAGAATACAAGCCCCAACCGCAGACATTATTAAAAAAAAAAAGAGGTTCCCTTCATGAAAGAATCTATGGAGCAAGCATAACTAATATTCGATCAAAAGTTTAGGCTGTCATTTAACTGCTCTCAGTGCAATGATATATACAGAGAGTGAAAATGCATATGGTGCCAAGCTGATTTTTACAATTTTTTTACACATGATGCCACATAAGGCTAGCTGTGTGCTAACTATTGTTTCCTTGTCCTGCTAAAAAAATATGCCCACAGTCAAATTTTAATATCACAACACTAGAGATGTAATTAAAAATTTTCCAGTTTTCTCAAAATTTTATTCTGATCATGTAGTGCTGTCTACTTTTTAATCGCCCAACAGGTGAGAATTCCGTACTTGTGCTCTTATTAATTCAGTATTAAAAATTGAGGTTTACTTGAACACAGCCAGCCTACCTGTGTCTGAGTGACATCCATGTTAAACACTTTGTCCAGGTGAAACTGCTGGCTCCGCCCCTTATTGCTGACCATGATAACCCCGTCGTCAAAACTGTCAAATTCAAGAACTGACTCTTTAGGCCCCTCGTCTTCTACACATGGCCTGACTCGACAGAAAACACGGATGTTACCTGCAAGAATCGGTCAGGAAAAAAGCTGAAGTGTCCGAGAGTTGCAAAAATAGCACAAAGCTTGGAAACAGGACAGGGAGGACTCAATGATGTCAAAAAATTAAATTAATCACATTTTAAAATAAAAAACACACAGATCAAAACTCAAAATCATTTCAGAAATATTTCACTCATATATAATTCCATCTGTAAAAGAAGAAATAATTGAGCCATGACATGAATCCAAATTTCATACAAGGAACCAATTATGCAATGGTTCGCACTGGAGAAAATTTTTTTTTTTTTTTTTAGTTTCTTTTCGATACTATAGCCAAACAAAATTTTACTGAGATTGTAAAATCTGTAAATAAAAAAAATTTAAAAAGAAAAAATGAAAGATTTCAGAGCAGAAAATTCTGTTATCTGTATTTCTACCCATTAAAGGGAACTGCGATGTCAGATTGCACATCAAGTCTCTACACTAGCCCCTGATTCCCTTACCTCGCAGTTCTACTAACTGATTATGGTAACACTTTCTCAGATGGAGTTCTCGGGTGTATTTCTTCACCAGCTCTTTATTTTTCTCATCTGTTGTCTGGATGGCTTCCTCAATCTGTGGGAGGTCAGAAATATCCAGATCTGAGCTCAGATATTCACGTTGTGCTAGATATGGCAATGGTTTTTGTTTTTGTTTTGTGTAGGGGTTTAACGACACATCAGCACGATCGCGGTTATATTGTGTCAAACACGGTAAGATATGTTTACATGTCAAGAGGAAGAGAGGAAAGAAAGCGGGACAGAAGACAGGAGCAAGGAGAGACAGAGGAGATGTCTCCCCTGGAATGTAGAAGACAGCACTCCATGGGAGACACCCCACCAATGGCGGGCTTGCACCGTCTGCAGGTGGGAGCAGAGAACCTACTTTTAAACCCCGGGTCCCCACGGGGGAAGATATGGCAATGGGACAAAGAATCACCAAATAAAAAATGAAAAAAAACTGGGGACCGAAAATCAATGAAAATAAATCACAAGTGAGGGGAAAAGTCTTGAAATAAAATAGTAACACAGAAGAGACAGAAAGTTGAAGAGAATGAAATGAGAATAATTCCTGACCTTCAGCGCTGTCGATCTCACTAGAGTGTCCAAGAGTTGTGGGACCTGGCCCGCCTGTTTCCTCAGAAACTCCTGGCCCAGTCTCAAGCCCTGGACTTTGTCCAGCAAACACTGGACAGCCTCGGCACTGCAGGCAGCTGGCCTCTTGCTCTCCACCACAATCATCTGGACAATAATGTACATTTCAGTTAGCAACATGCTGTAGTATTAATCTAGGGTAAAAACAACCCAAGTCCAGTTTTCCTCTGTAAATAACACAAAACTTTTCAAACATTTTAAACAAAAATGAAATCATATCAGATCAGATCAAATTATTTATGAACCAGATTAAATATTCTGAAAGAGGTGAAGCATTACAGAGATGAATTTCTGCCTCAGCATCACATTTATCAGGTTGCAGTTTTCTTCTTTAACTCTGCCTTGTTCTTAATCTATTCATAGTTTTGTTTATATATGTATGCATGTGAGTATGAATGTATATTTTCCATGTTTACTGCATCTCATCAGCCGTGATGTGAATGAAATTTCTGTTTGAATACAAACGGCGTTTCATCTAAGCTTTATAAATTAAACATAATTGGAAAAGCATAGGATTCTTTAATACAAACAAAGAATGTTTTGACTTGTTATGATAAAGAGTGGACATCTCTACTCCCTTTCATCGTGATATGACTAAAGAATCAATGTTAAATCTCTCACTACATGGCCACTGGCAAAATGTGGTAGAAAGTGACTGGATGTTGTTGGTGTTAAGCAATAAGGATGATTATTCACGTCATATAATGAGAACATTGTGCAGCCAACTAAGATCATGAGTTCTTATTTTATCCACAGCTTATATTCCTAAAACACAATGAAACATCTCTTGCCTCACCCAGTACAGATTTTCTCCAACCTTCTTGACCACTTAAAAAAAAAATACGCACAAATGTCAGAGGTTGGCAGAAAACGGCATGCTGAAATATAATTCCTCAACTATTGTATGTAAGACATATTTTTGTAAGGTTTCTTTATTTGTAAGATTTTTTTAAGTTTCGAAGGTTAAACTAAAGCAATCGAGATGCTCATAGATAATTAAAAACTTAAAGAAATGCTCTTTCCACATATGCAATGCCACATCTTAGGATTTTTATTTTTCATTTTTTTAAAAATTTATTTTAAAAGTGAAAACAGGATTCTTTAAGACAGTTTTTTTCTAACAAAGAACCGTTGAGATAACCTCCATCAGGAGGTTGAAAGACGTATATAAAACGTAATGAGCACATTCTTACTGAGGGAGTGTTGGCCAGATGTTCGGTGAACTTGGCCTGTTCATTCATGCATTCAATCTCAGTCTCCAGTAGCTGGACTTGTAGCTCGTTCAGCTTTCTCTGCAGGAGACGAACCTCTTCCATATATCGTACTGTAGCCACATAAAGCATGGGATAGGGAATAATGGTGGTAGGAGACAATTCAGCGAACATAAGACAGTTAATCAGGAATGAGAAAGTATTTATCAATCTATTTATGGAAACAAACATGAACATTTTATTTCCCCACATAAGAAGGACATGATATGGAACGTAATGTCTAACATGAATTCATATGTATTAAGCATATGGCTACACTTGTATCCCAATACATACTTATACATACAAAGAAAAAAATATAACTCCAAAATGCTATAAGAATGATAGATCCATGAAAACAAACATAAAGACCAATTTCCAAATGCTAACAACACAACAAAATTTTAGGGGTTTTACTTTTTACCTTGACTTGACTGCCAGCTGTGTGCATAAACTTTTTCCCCTCATTACAATATACAGACATACATAAAACAGTCCAGAAGAAATAGGCAGCCTGGTATACACTATAGTACACTATAAAAACACCCATTGTCATGTATTTACTCAATTTACCTTCAGTTTCGTGGAGTTGATTACGTAGAGCTTCTTTTTCTGACAATAATGACTGAAAGCAAACAAAAATCAGAAAACATATTCTGAAATATAGTCCGGCAGATGGAAAAAAAAAAGAGAGAGAGGAAAAAAAAAACGAATTATACAATTAAAGACTTCAAGAAATAAGAAAAGAACATTCCATATTATTTTTTTAAAAATTAAAAAAATTGTTTTTTAAAGTGTTGTATAAATCACTGGATTTGCTTTGTTGATTCAGAATATTATAACATTTGAAATTCAGATGTAACACCCATAACAGAGAAAAACTGTTTAAAAAACTGGTATGAAACCTGAGGAAAGGACTAACTAGAGTAATTTTGTGATGATGTAAGTTCAAAATGGAGCCAAGAGGACGTTATGGATTTAGCACAAAATTAAATGTTCACATATAGTTGTCACTATATTATAATATTAAAACTACTCTAATGCTTGACATCAAATAATAATTTAATTTGTGATTCATTCTCACATATACTTGGTGAAATATTTTAGACTATAAGCAGGTTCACTCTCAGGTGTCACTTTTATAATTATTAGTCAGCTTGGTGCTAAGAAAAGTTTGCATGTTAAGTAGACAGCATTCCACAGGAAAACTGAGGGAAGGTGGCTGGTGGTTTAAGAATGACAACATAAGGACATCATTTGACAATTTCACAAGCCAAATCAACTACAATACCTGGATTTTCTTGTCTTGTTGAACTAACTGATATTCCAAATCTTTAGCTCTGTGCTCAGCATAACAAAATGGTGATTTACTCTGGAAAACAAAATAAATGGTCACTTAACAGTAGAACAGACATGCAGGAGGAGGGTAGTATCTCTCTACATATCACAAGAAGGCTTTTTTTAAATTTTGTTTTCTTGTTACATCTCTAAAATAGTCCTTTTTTTTCCCTCAGACAAGTTTGAGCTTTTGCTTTGATGGAATTTATAACAAAAGTGGTTTTCATTACAGATAATCTTGCAACATGTACTTAAAATATCTATTGAATTTTTTGGTTTTATTGCTTGCTTGAGTATTGCAGGACACCAGGGCTGTCATGATTTGTCTTTTTTTTTTTTTCTAAATTTAAATGGCAAACCTTCTTGACAAGAAACTCTTCAGCTTCTACTTAAACTGATGAAAACCATGAAATCCAATAGCTAAATTCATTTCTTTATTATAAAGTGATGTCAAACCAATGAACAGTGTTCTGTATGGGCAAAAAAATCAAAACCAGTGTAACAAAAAACTGCTAACAGGACATTCTTACCCTCCTATCCAGATCCAGTGACCAGCGTCCCAATCCATTCTTTATCTTTCTCTCACTGGCCTCTATACTGGAGACCTGTCCAAGGAAACACAAGACACAAAGAATCAGTCATATTGTAAGTTTTCTATCATTTGCAATGACAATGTCAACTTTCCTCTAGCCTGTCTCTAAGACGGCTGTGTGCATAAATCCTCAACATGGATTTCTCACCAACATAATTATAAGATGGACAGATTTTGCTTACAACACATATATAAACTGTAAAACTGAAATCTCTGTAATAACTATTATTATTATTGAAAATGTAGAGTTTCCAGAATGCTTCCACAAAGAAAAGTTTCTATCCTAATTTCAATAAGTCTCTGTAAATTGATCATGCAGAGTTAGGAGAAAAATCACCTATATCCATGGCAACCATACTCAAAGAGTATTGCCAATGGAATGATCTTTGCTGTCATGAAGTTTGAACTATCACAGGCATCTTGTAGAAATCATTTCTGAGCTAACAGGAGGATTCTTTACTCTGATGTTTCTGTGTGACTGTGTCTTCCTCATTGTTTAAATATTCATACTGCTCTCTGTCATTCTTATTATCTTTGATTTCCATAGAAAGTAAAAAAAAATTTTTTAAATGGTTACTATGACCAAACAATCAACCCTTGGAAGTTTCTGTTAAAAGCCACTTGCTCATCAATGCATGCTATCTGTATATTACAAGCAAGTACTCTCTCTTATTTGATAAAACAAAAAAAAATCTCTCCTCATGAGTTACACTTGCAATAGGCATAATACTTGTTTTTATATGAAGGAATTCTTCATAGATAAAAGTTACAGTAAGTTATACCTTAATTCTCAGCTCTTCATTTTCCTTTTCTAAACTTTGGATCTGATCCAGCAGTTTTTGTGTTGCTGTTGGTAGATGGTCATCGCTGTGATGATTTTCTTTGTCTTGTGGCGAAGATTCACCCTTGTCATTTGTGGCCTTTGGATCTGCAAATAATTTCAAAATAAAAATTATCAAACAAATGCACAGGCTGCATCTGAATGAGATTATAACAGGCTGTTCTAAATCTCTTTTTAACAACTTCTCCCTAACAGATATGCATTTTGCCACAGCACGCAGGAAATGGAAAGTTAAACAACAACATAAAATGATTACATAACTGAATTAGCTTCATACAGTAGTAATGGGTTTGTCATACTTTCTATATACCACTAAAGTTTATCTTAAGGTATAATATTTGACTAAAAAATTTTTCAGTACCTAAATACAGTGTTACCAAAATATGCTATATGATTATTGTTACACCATTGTCCTTTATCTAGACAAATGGGAGGTTTTTAAATACAACACCCTCATTTAATAGCGATAGTATGTAGACATCAGAGAAAATCTAAACAACAGGCATCTGAATTTCACTAACAATGATTTTGATTCCTTTCCAGTTCTGTAATTCGCAGTTCTAGAGTTGATATGAGATTGTCTTTCTCTCGCAGACGCCTGAGTAGTCGCATATTCTGTCCACATGTCTCTAGCTTCCCTTGCAGACGTCGGTGATATTTTCTTGCTTTCTCACAGCCTTTCTGAAATTTTATACAGATATTTATAGGGAAATGGGTGATGCAAAATCAAAAGAGTTATTTTTACTGGGTTTTTTTTTTATTTATTTACAGTGTCACATATGAGTAAATTAAAAGATAAAAAGGAAGTGATTTAAAATAACAGGAATACATCACAGCAAAATTCAAGGGACATGTATATTTATTTCCATCAAAACTTGAGATGGAAGGGTAAAGGCGGCTAAAACATTTTACCTGAAGAGTTTCTATTCCTGTTTTCTTCTTACTGTTGACCTCTGGAAAATGAGAATTAAAAATTCAGATAAAAGCATTTCAAACAGAACTAGTATCGCTCAAACAAAAAGCCAACGCAAAACACTGATATCCAGGCACAACTGAATAATGATCCCAAAAGAGCAGTGATTTCAAATAATGCATTACGCAGAGTCCACCATTTTAATACTTTCTAAGTAATTCGTGACCAAAGAGATGTGACCAAAATGTTTCAATTTTGTTCATTTTAGATAAGGAATATAGTGATGCTCTCATAGCACATAAAATAATTATTGCACTTTCACAATATCTTTCTTTACCATAGATATGGATATAAATTACAAAATGTCATGAAATGTTGAGAAACATTAAAATTTATGGCACAGATGAGCCAGCCTGTATTAATAATTGTTTGGAATGTTCTTTATTACATTCTGATTGTTACACATTCAGGCGAAGGCGATATTATTTGAGTCTATAAAAAAGGAGCTTTCAACAATGAAATTTCTTGTTTACAATGATGTAGAGATATTCATTCATCACCATCATTAACCTTTAACCCCTTTTTGGATCATAGATCCTCTACAAAGATCTCCAAGCTCCCTTGTCTCAGTTTTTTTCATTTCAATTATGAGTTAATCATGATTTTATCCCATTCTCAACCACATACAAATATGTATCGTGGACAGTTATACCACAGCTTACTCTCAGTTATTCTTGGCTGCTTAGAGGGGGAAATGCCTTCCTCCTCACTGGACGACACAAAAAAGGATTGAAACTGTGGGTATTTATAAGAGAAAAATATTAGTTTATTAAATAAACCATTCTTTAGAAAATTATTATCACAATGCTCTCCCCCAAAATGTAACATATTTTGCCAAAAGCTCTTTAAGAAAAAACAGTCAATGGGGCGATGTGCTGTTGGGCAAATCTGTATATGCCATGAATATTATGGAAACTCAAAACAATGTTCACTCTTATAATGTAATTCAGTACATTATTCAATTACTGATAGAGCAGGACAGTAAATAATACTAGTGAATGAATTAATGCTGGCTTTTTGAACTATTTACTCTCCTAGCAATGGTACAAATTATATAAAATTTTTTTTTAAAAAATGAGATTTACAAGTTTACTGAAAATAAAAGGGAAAAAAATACAACAGGGTGAAATTCAAATTTATTTTTCAATTTGTTGAGCTGCTATGAACTACAAACCTTTTCATGAGGTCTTTTGATACAATGGTTAGACTCAATTTTGTTGTTAATAGGAGACAGCACAGAAATTTGAGGCTGGGGTTCACCCAATTGATCCTTGTCGTCTGCAAAGCAAAAAAAAATTTAATAACAATAATAAAAACCTAAGTTGTGTATTTTTATCGAGTCATTTAAATCTTTAAAAAAAAAAAAAATACGTTTAAGAGACAGTCTTTATTACATTGTCTTTCTTCATTACACATATATATATCAGAGAAGCATCTAAGAAGATAAATAATCTAGTTTCATGACAGCAATATCGCTTCAAGTAAACCCTAAGAAACTACAATCAATGTGAAATCTGTCTGAGAAATTCTATGACAGATTTAAATAAAAAAGTGTTATCTCTGACTTATACACTGTATCATGTGTAAATCAGAAGGATCTAAAACTACTATTACTGTGAGACAGACAACAAAAAATAACAAGAAATAATCACACTTCAACAATGATGAAGTTGAATACAATTCAGAGCCTTTGCCATTATGAAGTTTTGATGTCGGTCATCCAAAAAACAGTATGCATGCACTCATGCACACACAATCACCAACATCAAGTTTAATAATATGCTTACTGCTGAGTTCACTGTGACTGTCATTTGTTGGGACTGAAGCCATAGTCAATGTTTCAAAGTTTCGAAATGGTCTAAAGAAAAGAAAGAGAATTACATTAGTACAAATACAAAAATTAGTTAAATTAAAGCCAAAATAATGAAATAAGACATATTGTATGATATTTTTTAGTATTTCTGTATCACGATTAAGCAAAATAAGGTTCAGAATGAAGATGGTAATTAAGTGAAATATTTACATCATCAACATAGCCTAAATCTGGCCACCAATACCACCTACTCAAGTAGCCTTATGACTGATCTATCTACATTTGATTTTCACATCACATTATTAATCAAATCACACCAGACATTATTTAACTGAGGCATAACAATAAATTTATTTTAATTATTATCTCTTCATGCTGTGAACAATGGTACCATCACTACTGTCTACTGTCAGATCAAGCAGGCTATCATTCACATAGGTTAAAGTTTACTTTTATAGTCATAAAACTCACTCCTTCCGCAAAAACGGCTATAAATATGTAAAGCAAAAATTGGTCATGTGTGTTGTATGTCTGTTACTTAAATACTGGTTGCAGTAGAACATCTGCCCACAAAGAACTGATATGCACTGAGGTGAGCAACCATTGCAGGGGCCTAAAGAAAATAATTGTGCGTTGATCTAACCTACAGAGTAATAGCACTAAAACATTAAAAATATAAAGACTGTGTTGTAAATTATAATTGCTGAAGTGATTAAAATTCATTTTGATAACATTAATTCTGGCACTTCCTTCTCACTGCGGTCCCGGTACAAATGGCTTATATCAATACCGCAATTATATTGCCTCTACGATATATACATCGACTACTGTAACTTGACCAATCCCTGGCCCTAACCTGTTAGGACCTGATATATGTATGCTGTTTTTACCGGGACTGCAGTGAGACAGTAGTGCCTTAATTTTGATGATGGCACTACCTTCTCAGTGCGGTCCCTACGGCGACCTGGCACATATCGATTACTGTAAAATGAACTGGTGCAGTATATTGATACTGCGATTATTGCCTCGGCGGTATGCACAGCCGAGGGTCCCAGCAGGTTATGGCCAGGGGTTGGTCTAGAGTCTAGTTCATTTTACAGTAATCAATATGTGCCGGGTCGCTATAGGGACCGCAGTGACACGGTAGTGCCCTGATGATGATGAACCCAACAAAGATCTACAATTAAGAAAGCTTCATTAAAAATATAGATCTAGATCTAGATTTATATATAGGACTGGAGGGTCAGTGTGTCACGTCAGGTCTTCGCGTCACCTATGTCCGCATCATGTCCGACTGTACCAATGAGTCCAATGTGCACCAAAATTGGCATATTTCTTCTGACCACAGAGCTATTGAAATCAGCCAATTTTGGTTCACATTGATACTGTCTGACATGATACGGACATAGGTGACGCGAAGACCCGAGGTGACGCACTGACCCTCCAGTCCCATAGATCTAGTATAGAGCTATCTAGCCTATTCAGTATTCTAGGTTCAGTTCTTTTCTTAACTAGATCTAGACTAGATCCAGATTCTGGATTTACTGACGCAGGCCAGGATTTGTTCCGATCTACATACCATGCAATGGAAAGGTCTATGAGATGCCCACTTCATATGGCATATATCGATTACAATGGACAGGGCATAGATCTGCATGTGGTCAGCTGCGATTTCAATCTCATCCAAGCTCAGCTCTGAATCATCTTTATTTTGAACTTCCCGGAACCAGGCAGAAGAGTTCGTCATTCTGCTACAAGAGTTAACTAACATGCCCGAGACTCGTGAAATTATGTTTTCGTCGGATACATCATGCATTCATGGGTTCTCTTGGCTTCCATGAACAAATGCAAAAAAAAAAAAGAAAAAAGAAAACTGATTCAAACCACCCTACAGCTCTCCATCGAAACAACTGGTGCAGTTTGTGCCAGTGGCACAATCGGAGAATGGTTTCTCATCTCGGTTGTGTTCGTCGGGGATGCCTTCTCCCTCCCTCTCTCTTCAACATCTCCCTGGGAACGATAATGAGTGGTGCTCTGGAGAACCCCCTTGAAACAATGAGTAGTGGAGGGAGAAATACCACAAACCTCAAATTTACTGACAATATTGACAGATTACAAGAAGAAAGAGGTAATTGTCCATCTTAGTCAGCCACCTGGATATAACCCCACAAAATACGATATGGAAATATGTCTCGCAGCCAGTCAAAATGAGACGTATGTCGATTTTTTACCATATGGGTTTTTTTGGTATTATGTGAAA
>JBCEWB010349021.1:0-40174 GCA_039654565.1 Peronia peronii | reverse complement strand
TAGATGCAGCCGCACCTATTATGTGGCATTTTGACAAAACTGGGTCCGATAAAACCTAATTGTTGTCGACAAGCTGAGAAGTATCACAGCGATGCGACGGGCATAGCAGGAAAGGCCAGACCGTATAAATCCGGGATATGCACTATAAAGAGAGTTTCACCTGTTGTATATACACAGGCGGCGCACTTGTAGAGTTAAGAGTGCAAATGTTTAAACTGAATGACGAGTGTGTCAAGTGTGTAGCCTATTTGTAACACTCACGGTTGTAAAGTGGACCTTTGGCTAGGAATTAAAACACTAAAAACAAAAAATTAGGCCTAACAGTGTTAGTAACACATCCGTTATTATTTTTCATGTAACACTGAATGATCTGGGGTGAAAATTCAAACAAATCAACACATGCATTGCGGGAGTGTTGAATTCAACAGAGCCATTTTATTTAGAATTTAAATTATGTCATTCCTCTTCCAAAGAAAAAATCAATTCAAGCAATGATCAACTCAAGCAAGTTCAGCTCATTAAGTTAAGTGTAGTCAACAGTATATTTTTCTTTTCTTTGCAATCCCCATCTTATCACAAAAGACTGTGGCATAGCCTAGGACCTAGACCTAGATGTCTAGATCTACTTACTATACTCCTTTAATTTAATCTCTTGATTACTCTAGTGTAGATCTAATATTTGCTCACAAAAGAGCAAATATATTAAGATTGCTAGCCTAGCCTACCTAGAACTAGAATCTAGAAAAGATCTAGAATCTAGCTCTGTGTAGTTTTATAAGCTACGCAATCTCGGTCATTGACACAATGTACGACACAAGACTTGTTAGATCTAGATCTAACTATTGGTAGATCTATATGAATCTCACCCGTTCTCTGATTCAATAGTTGGAGTCACAATTGGCATGAATGATAGGAAACAATGACATAACATGTAAACAAATCTTTGACAACGTTGCACAACATATTACGAATTTGGATTCCGCGCTGTGTGCTCTTCAGTGAAAGGAGATAGTTTCAGAGTTTGAAGGTGAAGAAACTTCAAAGAGTTTATGAGAAACTTCCGATTAGTGTCCGTTCTTTATTCATGTCGCTTTCTATCTCCCATTGATTTTAGGATGATTTTACTCGTTTGACATTCACACTGAGAAGACACGGGAATCAAAGGGTTGCAATGAAAGGAAGAAGGGAAGGCAAAATATTTATATATGTAGTGGACAGGTCCTATGGATCTGTGAGAAGAGTTGGATATCCCTAATGACCACGAGTCTCAGGCAGATAAAGCTCGCCAGTCTGAAAGGCAGTCCATCTTGGACTTGGAGACGGAAAACCCCGATTATAAACCGGTCATTGAAAAGGCTTTAGGAAATAAACCTTTTAAAAAATCTGGAGTCAGATCCCCTGAAGCAGTTTGTCGTTGCTGGTGCTAAACTATAACAGTCTTGCTGTTCCCTTGGATCTACCGACGACATGGAGATGTTTTTTGGGGAGGGGGGGGGGGTGCAGCATGGGCAATTGCCTGTGCTCCTTATTACCCTGACCAGGCTAGTGAGTAGTCGGCCAACCTGAAGAGGACACTTTAGCTTCGCCTGTAGCGTAGACACAACACGGGGAGCAGCAGTTACCCGTTATAAGCCATTGCTCAAGTGGCGTAGAACTTGCCCTTGACAATGGGAGGGATTCTCGGATCTCACTGGACTGGACAGCTACCACTCGCCTTATTAAGCTGGGCAGCTCCCAGCCAGTAAATTGCTGTCCCCCACAGTTTGCTGTCCTCATTGGGTGCATGGGGATCAGGAACCACCTGAACCGTAGACTGAAACCGTCGTATCAGGCAATGAAAGAACAAATCAAAAGAGACCAGCTTTAAACATGCAGCGCCCTTCAGTGTTTGCTGATCATGGAGGACTTTGACAAAGGGCTGATTGCAGAAGAGCTCAGTGAATCTATCTGCAGCAAGAACATTGGCGTTGACAGGATTCCCCGGACCTATTGAAGCATTGCAAGACTCTCCACTGCTTCCATTACACGAAGTCCTATGTCAATACTGGGAAGAAGGGGCTTTACTACAGGACATAAGGGACTCCAAATTATCATCCTCTACAAAAACAAGGTTTAGAGAAGTGACTGCAACAACTACAGAGGCATCTCTCTTTTCAACATCGTCAATAACGCCTTCGCCTGCAGAAGCTAGCTGAACGCATTTACATAGAGTCACAGTGCCGCTTCCGAGCCGAGAGGTCGATGGTAGACATGGCCTTCTCTCTCTGCCAGCTCTAGGAAAGTGCAGAGAATAGCAGGTGCCCTTGTACATGTCCTTCATTGACACCATATTCGACCATGTCCATCGAACCGCAGAACATGATTGAATACTTCCATACTGACATGAAATGGACAATGCAGTTAAATCAACAACACTGGCATCAAATAAGCCTGCATCCTCGCACCAACTCTCTGCGCGGTTTTCTTCTTCTATCTTCTGAAGCATGCCCTTGGCAACTGAGGGTATTTTCCTGTGCACCAGATCAGATGGCAGGCTCTACAAGCTCACCCATCTCAGAGCCAAGATCAAGGCACAGGAAATTCTCATAAGGATATGTTTGCCAACGATACAGCAATTACCACTCACACCTAGCACAAACTTCAGACCTTAATGGATCGTTCTCCCAGGCCTGCAGGGACCTTGGGAGACCATCAGCCTGAAGAAGATAAATGTCCTGGGACAGGACTCTCAATGTTGTTCATCAGTCCATCTACCTGGGCTCATTGACACAGACAACCGCTTGCTGGGCATGAAGTTTGACAGGAGGATCAGGAAGAAGACCTCTATTTTCACTTACTACATGAATTGAATGTGGACAAACATTAATTGACAATCGGAACAAAATTAGCATGTGTCATATGACACCTGTGTTGTCGGCATACTGTTCTACTGCAGCAGGACATCGATGATAGTACACTGGGCAAGAGACAGGTCTCAACGTTTTCCATCTCAAATGTTTCTATCACATATTGGGCCTAATCTGACAGGACAAAGTTGACAGTGCAGAGTTCCCATCTCGCACTGGCTTCCTCAGTATGTACACCCTTTGCTTCAACAGTGCAGGCTACGCTGACTGGGCCATGTTCACCGCACGAATGATGGTAGAACACCCAAAAAAACATCCTCTGTGGTAAACTATTGTCTGGGAGCACAGCTACTCCTACAGACCAACGACCACCCACAAATGCCATCATTACGACAGAGACTGCCATTCTTGCATTGGTCTCCACAGTCACAGGCGACGCTGCCCCAGCCGAGTGGACAGCCAGGACAGATACATCACCCATGGTCAGCACTGACCGACGGAAGCCTTTTAGACAGATTTATAGGAAAGAGTAGGGGGAAAAAGAGAGAGAGAGAGTGAGAGAGAGAGAGAGAAGAGGAAGAGAAAGGTGGAGAAAAGGATTCAAAGACAGAGAGAGAGAGAGAGAGAGGGAGAAGTAGGGATTGTGCTAATATTAGGCCTATACCTAATGTGAGATGGTTCTCGGACACATCTACAAACTAAAGTGAGCCTAGTTCTTTTTTTTTTTTTTGGATTGTATTAGAATATTATGAGAGCATGTCTCCAACCATGTTTGTATGCCGTGTTATGAGTATGTATTTATATAGAAAATTATATTAGAATATGTTATGAGTATGTATTTATATAGAACATTGTATTAGAATATTATGAGAGCATGTCTCCAACCATGTTTGTATGCCGTGTTATGAGCATGTATTTATATGTACATAGTCTTGGCTCCTGTTTGTAATGATGCCTATTCTAGGTAAGTCTGCTGTAAAACATTTTGTTCTGTAAATTGCTTCAAGCCCTTTGGAGGTGACGCACTAAACATAAATGCTCTTCATTATTGTTATATTATTATTAATGACAGATGTAATGATTTAAATAATGAACTTGTGTGGAATATGGAAACTGTTTGAACTATTTTTTATGGGGCTTGATTGTCAGAGAATGTGTCAGCTGAAATACTGCATCTGGAATCAACTGACATGTCTCTTAAAATAACAAAAAAAGAACAGAATAACGTCAGCAGCACACAAACATTTACACAAAATAAGTAAAAAAGAATAGAATTTCATATATATGATGTCATTTTATTTTTTTGAAAAACAACATAAAATGTTGAGGCTGTTTCTTTATCAGTAACATATCTGTATTTTCTACCAAAGGAAAAAAAATCTTCAACAGGCACATATCACAGACATTCATAAGATCTATAAAACAAATTTGAAGTAACTGATTGAAAAAAAAATCTGTGATTGAAGTCAGAATTTCTAGAAGCATTAAAGTAACAATCTTATGTAAATATTAGGGGAGTACTAATTTAACTATTATTTCATCCTGAAATCTCACTGACTACATGTATTAAATATACGGATTTAATTCCACTGTCAAGCACAAAACAAACAGCAAAAAAGCTGGATAATTTCATCAATATCCCAGGATTTTTTTTTTTTTTTTTGAGAGAGAATTTTTACATGAGATAGATACTTGCTCAACAAATCAATCTGAACACTCTGAGCCAACAAAATTAAAAACATTACGTACGAAATACATTTTTCTTGTTTCAGAAATATGCTAAATGTCATCATATGATTTCAAAAACATCACGATAATTGACAAACAAAACACAACAGAAATTAAAACAAAATGACACACTCCATCTATGACACGATTAGAAATCTGTGAGTGGCAAAACCAAACTGTCTTGCATCAAAATTGTTGATACTGCTCTGGGAATGACCTTGGATATTTTTCATCCACTGTGATTGGTTAATGAAACAAGACAAATAAAAAGAATAAAGCAATAACATAAAATTGTTCATTCTCATTAAAACAAGTACATGGACCAGTCGGGAAAATGCTTTTCCAGTGAGCACTATATGATACTGTCACTTGCTCTATGACAGAATTATGCCAGAATACAACCCATGTCTCACAGCACTCCTGATCAAAACAGAGCTCTCATATATCATTGAACAAGAAAAGCACAGGTCGAATTCTGAATTTATTTCATAGAATCATAACAATGGCAACTTATCAAATGACTCATGTTACAAACATTCTTTTCTCAATACAATGGACTCCGCCTCAGCACCCACCGCCTAAGAGCCCGGTCTACCTAAGAAACCTCCTCTGCTGCAAAACAGAATTTTTTCTCTATAATTTACCCCTCTAAGAACTCCCTCCCAAAACAAAAATCCGTCAAAGAGCCCCAGGTCGGGCCAAGACACCTGGATACATATGATATAATTTCACATCATATGATCACTTCAGAGAAACGTATAGTACTAGATGTGCAGTAAAATAGGAACAAGGGTGGAGGGAACAGGTAGATGAGGAGTGGAAGTGATGGTTGATGTATGACTGCATAATCAGGCACACGTGGATTAGCCTGACAACACGTGGGACCACACCCCTGACTGGCTCTGTGTGTAAGGAGATACAGGTTTTTAACCTCCTGATTGGTCAGTTGTTTCCTACTTCGGTCAGTCTGGCTAATTTTCAACACTTGAGTCATTTGTATCATTATCCGTAAGATAACACAGCCATGTCACGTTTTCATTCAACACCATTATTGAAAACTCACTTGACATTTGAATGCTGGGCATTACTGATGAAATTACACGTTAAGAAAGGTCAGGAATTGTTAGATCTAATCTCAGAACACATACAGGGGATAAAGTTGTTCTTATTATCTTTAACTAACAATAACGATCAATTAATGGTAGTAGTGAAAACACTCTGTGGCCACATGGGTTGCATAACTTCAATCCGCCTGAGAACCCACCTGTGTAGGAGCCCGCTTTTTTTTATCTCTTAGGTGGAGACCACTGTATCTCAAAAGTGTTTATGCAATTATTGTATCACAGTTACGATGTGCTTACCTAGTGAACTAGTCCATCTTATGAGGTCAAGTGTAACAATCTGAAGCGGACATATGAGACAGCTCAGAAATTCAGAGTCAATATTTAGAGGGCTTTGGAAAAATTTATCCAGAAAATCCCTTCAAAAAGAGAACCATTAATTGTGTTTATCTTGTGAACTAGCCATTCCAATGAGGTCGGGATGATAAAATCTAAATCAGACATAATGAGACAGTTTGGCATTGGTGCAACTTAATTTAAGATAAATATTATGAGGCTTGTGAAAAATCTATGGATAAAATTGTCTTGAAAATGACAACTGTGCAATGTGTTTTCTAATGTACTAGGTCAGACAACTAATTCAGGGTAAATGTTTCAAAGCATGTGGAAAACTGTAGGTCATTTGTGCATAACGAAACTGAAGAAAGGCAAGTTTGTGTCAAGCTTTGTGTAATGTGCTAATATCAGAGCTAGTTGATGCAATGAAAATAAACACAAAATCACAACAACCTTCACCTCATTGATGCTTATTGACATCAAAAAAGCCAAATTTGCGCAATAATCTCCATGAGTTGGTGTTATCATGTTGATACAATGAAAGAAGGCTTATACTATATTTAAATCAATGGTGCATAAAAATGGAAAAAAAAAAAAATGAACAACAGATTTGTACCATACCTTAAAACTACAAATATCTGATATCAGAGCAAGCTAATTTTATTTCCACTGTGCACACCATTACTAGAGATAGAATGTAAGCTAAGAGATAAATATGAAATATAGATTGAGTAAAAATGTTGACATATCAATGAAAAGACATTTTATTATGACATGTAAGAGACCAGGAGCAGGGTGGGGTTGGGGGAAGATGGTTCTAAATAATACTCAAGAAGGCTAATAAATGTAAACATTCATGACAATTTAGAGGTTTTGTAACAATCTATAAGTGCTCTTAAACTTTTCTTGCCATAAATTGCTTTTTTACTAGAAAAATCTTTCAACCCTATACTTGACGTATACAAGGAGAGAGATATTGCTTAGCGAGAGAGGTGAGAAGTTAAATACACATTCAGAAATAATCTACAACAACAATACTAATAATATAAATAACTTAACAATGACAAGGCTGTCACAGATATCTTGTGTCAAATTTGTTAGAATGATATACACAAAAGTGGTAAAGATTTGAGAAAATTTAATTGTCTTATGACTATAATGCTGTATGTATAGTATGTATGATATATTACATGCATACAGTTTCAAACGTTTTCCTATACAAAAGTGAAGATGAGACACTATCCTTACCAGTCAATCTCAGAATAAAGTCACAGCAGCCAAAACCTTTAAGGTATAACACATTTGAAGACTAATCGGGAAGAACAATAAATGTCTGTTTTTCATATTTTGAAAATTATTGTACATAGATTTAATCCTGAGCCTTCAATATCCCACCTAAAAAGATCAGAAGGAATAGTCACTGTTGTCCACAGCAATATTTTGAATCTGTAATTTCAGCAAATATAAAACATGTGAGTTTTTGAAAACAAAAATTTTCAGCTTTCTTCCACATGTGAAAAGTGGATTATATGGTTCTTTCCCCTTGGTTTCTATTTGTCTATAGAACTGAATAAAGCAGCTACACAAAAACTCTTCAGTTCTGAACTTGATAAATTTCATTTAACTTAAATTTGATTCACCGATTTTATACCTCAGTACTACATATCATTACCAGCATAGTGAAATTGGATATGCGCCAAAATCTGACATGTTATGTCAGTGGCAAACTTAACTGCTAAATATTTTTAGATGCCCCTTCAGGGAAATGTTGGAAAAAAAAAAATCATTAATTTTAGTCTGGATATAGAGCAAAATTTGCACTAGATTTTTGTTTTACTGCTCCTCTATAACATGCGGTGTCCTAGCAAACATGGCTGATTTCATCATAATGCCAATGACATACTCATATGCCTAGTAGAACATAAAACACTGAGGAACACGGAATATGTTGAGATCAATTGCATCAGACATTCCTCTAGTAGCAATACATGCTACATAGTTCAGTTAACTGCACGTATGCGAACACACACTCTCAATCAGTCAGTTGAACAAAGACTAAAATTTCTTGCACTCATATGCTTCTCAACCTGACAAACATTGTCTGGAACAAATTTGCAGAAATTCATAGACATAAAAAATACATTTCATAAAAAAATCTTATGTTCCACACCAAAAATTAGCACTTACTGTCTTCCATCCATCTTGACACTGAAGAGACCTTGGCATTGTAATAATACGTGTATATGATCAGATATCCAACTCTTGAAAGTCTAATGGGAGATTATTTTGACTAGCCCTACTATAATAATATTCCTTAGTTGGACACAAGAGCTGTTGAACAAACAGGGTAAGGGGAAAAAAAAATCACTTCTGCACTCTTTGCTTGAAACTTAAAATGTTAAATTCTGAAAATAGTGAAAAGTTCGTGGTATAATGAAAATATTTTCTTCCCCTTGTAATTATTTTATCTATTTTTTTTTGTGACCAATCTTTCAAATGGCAAGATGTAAAGTGACTGTTCTTCTTTTTTACACTGCTTCTTCAACATCTCTTGTATCTGGCAAAGGGAAGTAATAGGGCTGATCAAAATAATCTCACATTGTCCAAAGTTGTGCCGCTGATATTGTTGTGAAGAACGAGAGCCAGAGCTATGCCAGTGGTCAGGTTCGTGTTCATTTCTGTAGAAATGTGCTAAAAAATCCATACAACATAAATTACAACTGCAAGTTCTCCAGAACAATGACAAAGGTACTTAAAAATATTAGACTTTCAAGGGTTGCCACATTGGATTACAACATCAGGAGGTGTCTATGACATATGTGGATATGTTCTAGAAATAACACAAATGTATCATTATTTTGATATTAACTTGATGTACACTACTGATACTTAGTGTAACCGCCACAAAATATGAAACGGAACTGGTACAAATATTTCACATTAGTCTTTTTCTTCTTCCTAGCCTGTTACTCTGTCTTGGGTTAATGGGATACTTCCTCACGAGTTGTAAACATCTATCGTGGGTGTAGGCCAGGTTCTGGTTCAAGCAAATGTTTGATATCAATACAAAAGTCTACACTGAATTCTATAACATTTGTTTCCTTGTACAAATTATGCTGACAACTCACATCATGTTCCTCCCCTCTGTTAGTTTATGCAATATGTTTGTCTTTGGATAATATCTTCACATATCATCCAGTTATTGCATCTTCTACCATTTACATCAACAAAAGGTGATTTCAAAGAACTCTCAGAAATCAAGAAAATATAAACTTGCTACAACTGCTATGTACATACACTTAAGTAATTAGTCTCAGAACACCCGCCAATGTGCCCTCTTTGTAACTATTTGTATGAAACTGTGGACCATCACCTTTTCCATTGTACATCCCTAAGTCACCTAAGAGCTACCTTTCTCCCTCTGAGACCCTCCACAGACAATGCATTATATGGGAAATCCAACAACTGAACCTTCCAGAACATGGCATTGGATCGAAGGGTGAGAGTCCAGGGACTGCTGGATCAATAACAACATGAAGAAATCAGTAAAGTGAAAAAATGTAATGAGACAATGATGGGCTCTCTCCCAGCTAAATAATATCATTTGTATAGAATGGGACAACGCATCAGAGTACCCTTAATATTCTAGGTTTTGACGGCTGAAGGAGGAAAAAAAAAAAGAAAAAAAGGCAACAACAGGAACAATAAAGAATAAAGAAAAAATAATTTATAGTTATGGCAAATGTCATGCAGATCAGGGTGATCAACAATTTAACATATCAACAATAATTTTGTCATAACATACTCTACATGTCTGCATTATGAAACAACATATATATCTCACAGCAACAGATAAATTGTCATACCACATTACAGTTGTCTGTTTTATGCAACAACATATGTCACAGCGATGGACAATTCTTTGTTTACAATAAATCCTCAAAAGAAAAAGTTATTTGTTGTCTGTCTATGATATAACAGTAAATAAACGACAATTTTTGATCAATAAGTTATAGGAAAGGAAAATAGAGTGCAGAAGAAAAAAAAACAAAAACATAGCAACAAATTCTATAAAGTTCACTCTTTGATTTGTCTATTCCAATCTTCATGTCAATGTCAAATGAGAGTATAACAGTCCTAACAAACAAAAGTTCCTACTAAAAGCACAAGTTTTATCAGACACAAGCTACAGTATACATGAATGTTGCCTGGGACTAGTTATAGTACAAGTCAGGTTCACATCATGACTAGCTGTAAGAAACATGCTAAACCCTCATCACTGTTCCTATGACAAATCTTGCTGGGATGTCATGCAAGAGACAACAGTCAAGGATCACCATTGCTCTCGGCCTTCAGTTGTTCCCAGCAAATGTGATGTCAGTCTGATCGATCCATTCTTTGACACTGTCAATTACATAGACAACTACAGCACACAGATATTTTATTTCTCAGTTTTAGATCTTTTTGTCTTACCATATTCAAGTGAGACCATATTCAAGAGAGTATATTGTAATCACATCTGTCTATTACATATGGATTTCAGTTAATCTCATGGGGGTTCATTCAACAGTATGGGAGCATGAAAGACAACAGTTCCTGTCATTTCGCACCAAAATCTTCTTTCTAATAATCTTCACACATAATGCAAAAGCAATGTTTATGAAACATTTAAAGTAAAACCAAGATAAGCAATTGGCAAAGATAAAGTAACACAATGGAAATGGGAAAGAAAAACTGCATATAACAAAAGAAAGTTTTTATTAAAAAAAACAACAAAAAAACAAAACAGCAAGCCAATAGACTAAATTGATTCTAGGCTGCTAGACTAATAAACAAAATACACATATTTACCTTCTGACAAAAACAAAAGGTAATAGATATAGTTACATACATATGTACAACTGCTGCTAAAAATTCATACTGAAGAGCAAAATCATAACATCAACTGTTAATAAATCCTTGATCTTATTCTCAAAATCCATTCATTTGGGTAAAATCTACCGTAGGTCGAATAGTATTGCTATTCCACACATCTGAATTTAGTTTTAAACATTTTACCATTAGTTATCTTCCTAGAATTCTCAAGATGTATACATGTAAGCAGCTGTCAAAGGCAACACACTTATCCTGTTAGCATGAGTATAAAGGAAAGCCAAAATATGAATAATGCATGTTAAGCCAAAATAATTTCTTACTTGCATCATTGCACTGAATGGTAATCTGAAATATGAGTGAGCCTGTTTTGGTCATGAATGCTCCATGAGAAAAGATTTTGGATAAAACAAACAGTCACAGCTCACTGGTTCTAAACTTTGTGTGTTCACTGGGAAAAATGCAAGCAAAAAAATCAAATCTCAGTGGGAGAAGAAGGTTAAAAAAGGGGATGAAAAATTAATGTGCTTTTTTGAAAGACGTGTGAAAAGATAAACGTAGAACGACGATGCATAAATTATGGACTTGTATCAATGTTGTTCTTCTGCAAGGGAGCCTTTGTAGTCTATGGGCGGTATTACATATATACCACTGTTTTGTATTTGCGTACTGGTAGCATGAACAGTTTGTATGCCTGGAAAGCCTTTTAGAAAACAGGGAAAAAAAAAAAAGACATTAAACTTGATGCTATAGATAAAGAGCTATTAATGTAACATATTTTCCAAATATGTAAAATCTTTCATGAGGATGCTTTGAATGCTGCTGAAAACCTATCTCAATAAATTATACAGTATAGAAAAATCCCAGGCTGTTTGCTCTCCAGGACATCACCACCGTTAAATCATCCAACTAATTTTTCCCTCATATTCAGGAAGGGAATTAAATCAATTAAAGGTTGTTTTAGAAAATAAAGTTTAAATAAAGAAAAGAAGCTGATTCAGCGTTCACTCTTTTTGTGCTATACTATCTATCATGGCAGCCATTTGCTGTCCACGTACAGAACCTTTGAGCGGTTCTTAGTTTCAGCATATGAATTGTTCTATTGATTTAGTTATCGTGGTATATGTTTAACATATTAAGAAGAATACCGGTACTTCAATTGTTATGGATTCCTGTGAAATTGTTCTTTCGTGTATAGCACCCAATTCTTTTCTTCATCATATGTGCACAGCTACAGCCCCTCCCCTATACCTAGAGCTCTTTCTATTATTCGTTCACGATTCACGCATAGCCATCACTGCTCAAACACAAATACACCTTTCTACAAGTCAAAATAGTTTGAAATGAACAGAGAACATTAAGAGAGATGTAACTGATTTGCCCAATTTTGGTCTATACGCAGATAGCAAGTAGTGGCAACGATACATATCCGTAAGAGACTGAACTGATTTGATTACTTTTGTAGTCATTCTGTGAATGTGGATTATGTAAATGTATTTTTTTTTTTTAAGTGGGCTGTTTGATTTCCTGTCTTAACCTCCTGTGTTTTGAGTATGTGTGTGTGTGTGTGTATGTATTTGTTTTACGTAGAGTGTGTGCTATTTGTATGTATGAACATTTGTCAATGAATCCATCAGCCTGAACCAGAAGGTAACAAACGACAAACAGGCTCCAAGAGATGGAAAAGAAGGATCAGGATTTCAAACCAGAGAGAAAAAAAAAGCAAGACAACTGAGAGTAGTAGTATGTACAAGCTGTCTATCAAAATTATATCCTTTTTCATTGTTCTAGCCCAATCTGTGGCACATAAAGCAATATGTATGCCAATGAAATAACAAAAGTTGAGCAAATACTTTAAAGTCTTCTTTTTTAGATAAAATAAAACCTCATAATAATTACGAGATACAAGGTAGAAAGTGTTTTTGTCTCTCCTGAAAATTTCAGGTCATGGAAGTTATGAGGTTTTATCAGACAAGTAATGATATGGGAAGTAAATCTCCATGGTTGGCACAGTATTAAAAAAACCCAACAAAATAAAAGCCAACTTTGAACCAGTAGTCAGACTAAGCAAAGTCAGTCACAGTAACAAGGAAGGAAAGAGACAAAAACAAAGGATTATTTGTGCTGATCCATCTCATATGAGGTAAAGATGGACACTCGGATGCATTGTCATTCTCCATAAAAATTCATAGGATTCAACATTACCACAGTCAGCATATGTCCATTTGGGGATGGCTAAGTTTGATCCATGCAGTTTCCTACAGATTGATAAACAGGCAGATACAAATGAATGAAAGCAGCTCGGATAGAAAATGTTAACATTAACACTGAAAGCCCCCTATCCATGATTATGGATCTGGAAAACAAAAAGTATCATATTGGACTTCTGTTTCATTTACAGCGCTATTTTCCTATAGTGTTGACTGGAATAATAACATTTCAATCAAGCCACAGGGTGTGACAACAATGGTCTTTCCTCATCTGAAGTTCCATTAGCTGAGCAGTAGCTAGAACCAGCTATGCTGTGCTGTGGAGAACCGTACGGTGTTGAGTGAGCAGTGCTGGGCTGTTGTATTTGCTGAGGTGTTGGCAAGCGGTTGCTCCCATAATTTGGTGGCTGGTCTTGAGGCTTGCTGTTGATGGCTCCGTTATTTGTGGATGCTATGACTGGAGGTGGAATATCCTGGGTGTTCTCGGAGCCGGTGGTTTTCAATCTCTTATAGGAAAGGCTGCAAAGAATCTGAGAACAGAGGACACATCAGGGACAACAGTCAAGATTCAGGAAACTTCAACATCAAAAGTTTCGCCATTTCCCCGACTGTTACATTATGCCATATGCACAGATGTAGTAACATCTACTGAACATGGAAACACATCAAATGGCCCTCTTAGCTGATACTGCAAGCTGATGAGCTATCAACTTTTTAAATACTGATTAAATGGTGTCAATTCCTGGTGCATTTGCTATCATTAGATCATTAAAGAGTTTTTTGACAGATAGAGACAAGTCGAGGCAAGGGGGTTGCCGTGGCTGTAGGGTTTGGTATCTGCTCCTCTGTGAAAAACTTATGTCACGAGTTCAAAACTGCAATCCTATTGAGAGATGGGAACAACTAGAAGATCAGACCCTTTTTTTTTTTTAGTGACTAAAGGTCCTCTGACTTCTTAGGTAAGGAAACCTGATGCCTGGACTTCTTGGATAAGCATGAATACATTTTAAAAGTCCTATGTGTGTTTATGCACCTCAAAGACCAGCTGAAAATCAGATGAAGAGTTGGTGGAGATACCTCTATAATCAGATGAAGAGTTGGTGGAGATACCGCTATCCGGGCAAAATTTCCAAATTTCTACCTTCCAAAATTCTTCTCATGAAATTGAGCAGGACCTTGAAACTATAATAATCCTACTGTCTTGGGATTGAAGGCAACATATATGCATAAAATAATAATAAAAAATAAGGCAGATAAGAAACAGTTAAGACAACCACTATCAGGGGTGATTCATCCACCGAAAGCCAATGCATCATATCCTTCAAACTGATCAACACAAAGATGTCATATTTTCAAGGAATAATAGGCCTATGTAGTGTTGTGCAGAAACAGGCTGGATGGTCAGTGGTTAGTAACAGAAAATAAAGCTTTGAAACTCTCTTTCTTAAGATAACATACAGTTCTTCTAGATATCTATACTATAAATCTTCAACAAAAGCCACAAAAGGCTTGTGGATTCAAAAACTGCTAAAGTGTATCCATTTGAAATTTGGCACACTTAATTGTTGCATAAGATCTGTGCCTTTATTTACATGAAGTGTACGTTCGGTAGAATGATGCATTTTGTTACTGTTTTTCTTGAAGAGCATCCAAAACACCAAACATGTTTTTTCTGATTAACGTTCAGTTTCATCCCAAATACCAACAACAAGGTGCGCATATTTTCCATACACATACACTTTGAGTCGCAGGAAAGTATGGATTTGACCTATATTTAAAAAATCTCCACAGTTCCCTACTAGTTTTGAAAATTCATGTGGAAGCAGAGAATACCTCAACGGGACTCAGGTAAGTCTTTAAAATTAACTGGTAGATATCGACCTCACTGGCATGCACTGAACTGAAAACTGAACACTTCTAGAGATACAACAAATTTCTCCAAGGATCAGATATTGTTATAAATTAATAACTTAAGAAATCTAACTCTATAAACCCAACCATAACCCCTAACCCTAAACTCTAGTCCCTCAGTCAATTCAATCAATTTTCTTCTAGCTTTTCAGCTCAAAAATAGAAAGGCTATCTCAGCTATTTTGTGATCATGTTGGACTGTGGCAATGGTCAGCATTCAAGCTTTAATGTAAGAATCTCACCCACTGATCAAAATGCCCCTGTGCAACAACGTATATAATATGGCCATAGCATAAAATATGGCCCAAAGCTTTTATTACTTAACTTTATTGTTTTGTGTTAGTCCGCCATCCCCTAGCTGAGAGCTGGGATAAAAAAAATTGAGAGAAAACTGAAATTATAAAGAGAAATATATATTTATATGACCTGTCCATGCAGGGGGCAGTGGGAGGAGAATGGCTTTCCTCCCCATCGCTGCGTACTTCATGACACAAACACACACACATTCATTCTCAACTAACTCTCAGCGAATTATTGGGCCTTATGGGATGTTCTCTGCCCAGCCATGTCTTAGAAAATTCTAGTTCCTAACTCCAAACTTTTCAGTTTAACCCTTCTCCCTGATACTAAGTCTAATAGCCCAACAATGAAATTAGACATAAAACAAAGGTAATTCGCTGTCCATGTACTTACAAAAGATATAGACTGCAGGCCCACCAGGACACCTAGCAGGAGATAGGGCTGCTTGACAGCCGAGGATCCCCACATTGGAGCCATCACAGTCCCCAGTCCCACCACACCACGCCGCAAACCCTGACTCAAACCTAGGGAATACATGAACAATCTCGGCTGTAACTCTGCCTACCTTGATTCATGTGGCTCGACAAGGTGAAGCAATTGGTCTGTGTCAAATTTTTCATATACAAAGCTATTGGTGTATGTGGAGAGAAAAACAAGTCTACTCACCTTTGATGAGAAAATTTTTTAGCCCCGACTCTTTTATGACAAGATGTTCAGCTTCCAAGCAAACTTTCCTGTAAGTCCATAGTCATTTTCTCAAAGGAGACCCATTGGACAACTGACTCATTTCCTCCGGTCATGTGACATGCCATGACCTCAGCGCTTCTTTATTCTACCTCACATTTACTGGTTTTCAAAAATTTTTTGCTACGAAGGAATTGAGACGCAAACTTTACCTTTTCATAGTATCAATTTTGGGGTTATTTCTCTTCATCACATAATTAGAGTGCTAAATTATTCTATATCCAGGGTAAAAGATAGTCTTTTTGTGCTGGTATATTCTATATCCAAGGTAACCAGTGACATTCCAGGGACATTTTGGACACACAATAAACAATCACTGGATAGACATGGCAACACAGTTTGAAGAATGGGGATAGAAATTTCTTCATTTAGGTTTATTTTAAAAAAAAGATGATGTTTACAGTAGCCATTCTTTGTATGAAGTTTGTTTGGAGTGATACAGATCAATTAATCTGATTAATCCCTTCAGTGGATATGGAAAAAGTTGTGGAGAGCCTATAAACAAGATGAGGTGATTCCTCATTTCCCTGACATGAGGCGACAGAATAAATAGGCACTAAGGTTGTGATATGTAGACATTCTCTACTTTAACCCTAGAAATGTCAAGGATGACCTGGTCAACCTGATCTGCACACTGATCACAGTTTGCTCAAGAACTTCTCCCCTAAACAACACACAGTGTGCTAAAATTATGGTGCTCATATTTCACCATATGTTATCATTTTTTCTAAATGAATACAAATTCATCATCATGGAAACTCAACTACTTCACTCAATAGCCTATAGTGGCATTTTCAGGATGAACTGATAGAATGTAATATCTTCAAAAGGCTCTATCTCATAATCTATGATAGCATCTTCTAGTTCATCTGGCTTCACACGTAATCATTCCATATGAGGTTAACAAAACATACATGTATATTCTAATACTGCACAAGTTCTAATAGTGCGCAAGCAGTATACTCTGATGCTGCAAAAGCTATGGAAATTTGGTATTTGTAGGTCCACTGTAATATAGCATTTCTATAGATATACAAGGGTGACCTACGGATTTATGAGCTGTGGATACTACAATAAACACATAACAACTCACCCTGAGTCTGCTTGCGAGTCAGTTTGGAGAACAATGATGTGGAACACACAATCAAAAATGGCAAACTCATAACATCCAGGAAAACTGCCACGGCAAAGAAAGGAATGTTTTTGACACGATTATCTGCAATAAAAATGACAAAAAGAAAAACAGAAATAAATAATAATGGGCATATGTTACTATGTGGGAAATGGTGATGGTGGGGAGGAGGGGGGAGATGGAAACAATGAGAGAAGACAATTCATAGAGAACTGAGCGACTGAGACCGATAAAGATGCTTGCCTTCAAATTTTGGAACTTCTCTGATCTTGGCAAGCAGAGGTGAACGGTCACACATGATATATACATTCTTACTATCCATACATGCCAAAGGTCATACTATGCTCTGAGTGCTGGTGTTGGGTGTGGTGTCACTAGCTAATGAAAATGACAGAGATCAATGATAGATTAATGGAAATATGTATCATGCATGAGGACTGTCATCTATGACATACATGTATATTGTGTAATCTGTACATGCAAGGTATTACATTATACAACACAGATAGC
Source organism: Peronia peronii (assembly GCA_039654565.1). Lineage (NCBI taxonomy): Eukaryota > Metazoa > Mollusca > Gastropoda > Systellommatophora > Onchidiidae > Peronia > Peronia peronii. The sequence goes on along the minus strand of JBCEWB010349021.1, from coordinate 22,524 downwards.
ATGGTATCAGTTCTCCATCCCTGGCTCTCTCTTTGCTCCATTTAGTACATCCATTCTGTTGACTGGATGCTGCTGACTCAAATTCCTATTAACTCTAGCCCTCACAGTGTCTATCCTTGCCTCATTCTCTCACTCTGTCATTTGCCAACATGGTTTTATTTCTGCATATAGAGTTGATAAAACACAACTGGGGCTACCCTAGGGCTATGAAACTCAAAGTAAACTGTGGCAAAAGGATTAAGGCCTGCTATCTACACTTAATGAACCATTTTTTTCAGTCAGACAAATTCTTTCTCTTTTCAGAATACATATTACTGTGATAATAATATTTTCTCTAACTGCGATAATTTTTCTGCTCCATTTTTTTGTTTTGTATGTTTCGAATAGAATGACTAAAAGGTGATTTTTTCTCCTTCTCCACAAGGATCATTTAAACCTCATGTGCTAAACAAAGGGAACAAGTTTGGCTGATTGATGCTATGGCTCATTAGCTGCAGTAGTGTGAGCTCAGAGGAGAAACATTGACTATCTAAGTGATAAGTGAAACTTACGTGGAGGTGCATTGGGTAGGTAAGTGATGAGCCATATATTGGATGCTAGCAACATTATGGCCCCAAACATCATCATGACTCTGTCAGAAAGACATCGGCTCAGTCGAGACATGGCAAGGAAGACTAAAATAATCTGAAACACAAGTTGAAATATTTAATATTAGAAGAAAAATGCTGACTGCAATCACTTGCGCACAAAAAAGCAGAGAAAAACCAAACAAAACAAAAAGCTAAAACCAAAAAACACCCAACAACAACAACAAAAAGCCATGATTTTATTAAAAATTTAATGAGCACTTTCATTCCTGTGACTGACAATCAACATAGACCACGTACATGGCAGGCTAAAAGTATAATAAGTAGTTGTCAAATAGACTGAAAATTTTCGGAACATAATTTCCTCTTAAATGGCTTTTCACTATGTCACAGAAAATCAAGAGATTTTTGTCACAGTCATACAATGCAAGGCATGGCAAATACCAACTTTTGATGATATGATTCTAACAAAAAAAATGAAAACTCTGGTGACTGACCCTCCCAGAATCCCTAAAAAATCCTTATGATTAAATTAAATATCAATTCTACAACAAATTAACATCTCAAAATTGTATTTTTTCATCAACAAAATCTATGCATTTCACTAAACCCCTTTACAGAACCATCATATTGACACTGGCCACCAGGTAGATCTTATTACGATGATGAGGAAAAGAAAATTTAGTTGATATGGCCAAACAGCATGATCCAATGGCCTGGCCAAAACTGTGATACATATACAATACAATGTAGAAGGGAAGCCGAGGTAGGTGGAAGAAAAAATGGATTGCCAACATCCAGCATGGACTAAGGAAACATTTGCAGGGACTCAGATCCTAACACACAACTGTGATCGATCGAGAGGGCAGGTGTACAAGTCTTCAGGTGATTCCCTGAGGACAGCAGGTACAGCTATGGGCAAAGAAGAAGTGGATAAGGAAGAAACAAATCACTTGTAATCAAACCAATGAGCAAGATGAGGTCTATCAGTGGAGGCTGCCAACCCCATGCCCAAGCCACCCAGACCAGATCAGAAATAACCAAGGCAAGACCAGGAATCTCAATGAACTCTAAACCCCGGGCTTGACCCATCCCAATTGCAAAACCACGGAACCTTGGAATCTGAATCTTCCTTGCAGACTAAATCCCCTTAGAACCTCCCTGACTCAGCCAATCAAGACCCATCATCTTGACTCCCACAAACCTTCAGAATAAGCTTCCTACTAGAATAGGCCCCCTCCCCAATCGTCCAGAAGAAACACATCCTCCTGGACGACCCTCTTGGACAACACTAAACAACTTACCAGGCACATAGCCTGGACAGTATGCAAACATGACTACACAATAAAACCCCAAAGCAAACACATTGCCAAGAGTTTCAAAAACTCACAGTGGGGAGTGGTACAAAGCAAGATGAGGTAGGTGAGTAGGACTGGAAGACATGCAAATGAAAAAAACAAAACAACAACAACAAAAAAGACTTGTACCTCCAACCCACAGCCACAGTATAACAGGCTGTTATCCAGTTCATCAAAGTCCAAGTATTTCAAGGACAATGGCAGGACCATAGTCTGAAAAATTTATACCAGAGGAAGAACATGGTTTTGGCTCATGAAGAAAGACACTACAACTCAATATAGTGCATTTTCAATAGTGTCACAAGATACTGTTTAATAATAATCAGTGTCTCTTATTATTTCTTGTTAACTCATCACTTGCTCAAATCCACAAAGTTGAGCTTTGGACTTTCTATCCTCTAATTCAAGGGTCCTGAACACATTAGGGCTGGTGAAAATCATATCTGAACAAATGAATAAAACAAAATGGTTCCATCTCTAAAACATTCCACACCATTATAAAATCAAATTTATGCCTACCTCGACACAGACTTGTGAAAACATGGCACAGAAAAGTAGACACACAATGGCAATAATCTCATCTCTGATGTATTCTGGAAGATGATGTATAATGAGATAAAAAAATAAGACCAAATGGATATTACAAAAATCTACATATATTCACTGAAAGCATGTACATGATTTTTATCACATTTTCCAAGGGTCAATCCACTGATGACTCTAACTTTCAAATATCTGAGCAATGACTGACTTGTACTGTTGTCCGCTGAACACACATCTCAGCTAAACACTCATACAACCTAATTTTTCTAAACTCATGCCATTTGTTCATTTCCAGTCGTTTGCCTGTTCCAACCATTGCACATCTTGCTTTCCTGAAAGGCACAAACATGCTGTGCTCAATCACACATACACACTAAATAAACAGCACTGACAACACACCATTACAGAAGAATCCAAGCTTCCCTTCAATGGCAATGGGATCTTCAAAGGCTGATGTGCTCCGCTCTATGTAAGGGTCATTGGTTCCAAGCTGTAAAGAAATAATAGTTAATTTTAGACATGTAACTGTGCTCACATGCTTATCCAGATGCAGCACTGCCTCTTTTGATGCTATTGTAAAATTTCAGTCTATGTAAATGAGTCAAGGCTATGCATCAGCGTGTGTTTAGTTTGATCCTGTACCAGTGACTCGGCTGGTGTTAAGAGGTGAAGATATGGGTTCATGGTGGGGTGATGAAATCTTATAACCTTAGAAAGGAAAATTTTACAGGAGAGACAAAAATCATGCCAAGATATCATGGTGACAAATACAGGAGTTTTATTTATTAAATATTTTTCATAATTTCCGTCACTAATTCTACCACTGCCTGCTTTTGACATACTGTGAAGGACTGGGAGAGGACATTAAGCCAAAAAAAGATTATCCGAAACATTTGTGGGCTAACAAGTTTCATCATTCCATCAGCGACATAGTAATTGCTCTGGCTGAATAATACAACTCTGCAGTGTTTTAACCTCAAATCTAACCTCAAATCTAAGAAATAGAAAACACAAGCAGGAAGATGAAAATCTTAATTTTTCTGTAGTATAATTTTCTATGATGTACAATAACACTAGTTGAGAAGTGGGCAAAATACATTAAGTTTTATAAAATAGGTTTATATTTTATCTCCATTATTTATGCAACCAAGTTGCTATCGGTCAAAATAAATGTTAAGAAAGAATTGATCTTTCAAACTGCAGTAAATAGAATTCTGGATCAAGTCTGGTATAACCACAATTGGCTGTAAATTATTGTGAGCTTCTAAAGAGTGAAAACACCCAGGCTGATCTCTCAGGTCATCAGACAAATGCTTGTCTTGGCAGACATACAACACAATGAAACAGCTGAAATGATAAAATTACATTACCTATGGCATGCTCCAACTTGGAGACAATATATAAAATCCATTGTTACACAGCTCACATTCCATCAATATATAATATAATACACACACAGTCATTGCTAGAGCTATGAGAAGTGAGAAAAATTCTACGTGTTTTCAAACTTTTATCTTCTTTTTTATTTTTTTTTCTGTGGCACTAGTGATTGTAGTTGTAGTGTTTGTAAGTTTGGTACATCATTTTTTAATAGCATGCACTCTCTTCTAACTTTGAAATGCCAAATGTATGTTCTGAGGACTGTTCATCCTGTAAACTCAGTCGATATAGTTTTTTCAACTGTATAAGTTTCAATGGCCTATACACAACACAAAGGTGAAAATCAACTGTAAGTCATTACTGAAATAATATGTGTTCTCATAATCTCACAAGATATGATTGCTCAGTAGTATTTTCTTGACAATATCCTTTAGTATGAATGCTGAAAATATCCCTTAACAAAACTGCCTTTACAATGATTGTTTATTCTGATTCTCTGTGTTGAGTGCCCAATAGTAGGCGGAAATATAATTGCCCAAATTCATCCTTCATTATCACTGTCCAACAACACTGTCTAAAAAGAATATCAAACAATATTCTTTCAAGATTTCCAAAATGGACTTACTGTTCTGGTAAGAGAGACCTGACTGTTGTGTTGATGAGCTCGCATAAGGGGTGTCTTTTCATCTACCTGATGACTGCCACTGCCTCCTGCAACATCAGTGTAAAAGTCAGCAGAGCTGTGGCCGAAATGGTCCTCACGGAAAACAAGACCTGACCCTGACCCATCCGTCACCTCTCCGCTGCTGACCACCTCATGACTTGACCTCTTGTACTGTGTACTATATATCAGTCTCTCCGCTGACATCAATAAATCTAGCGAGTTACTTAAATGCATGGTGTTATGAACATTATCGTCATTTTCTTCTGATACCTCAGGAATTTGAGAGGAGTGAGAAACAGTACCACCACCAGACACACTCATACCCCCATTGCTTGGTGCTGTTTGCACAATGTCGTGAAAGTCTCCGCTGTCGTCTGAGGCATCGGATGCATACAGTGATGCCGGTGTTTCTCTGCCATCTCCGCCATCATTTATCGACAGAATCCGACCTCCGACTGAGTTCTCTGAAACAAAATCTCCATATGAATCAGCATGTTGCTTGCGGTCTTGGTCTTTAACTAAAGGAGGGTAAACAAATTCCTCTCCGTCGTCAGATTGTATAAATTCTTTCTTGCTTGAACTAGTGCTTTCTTCAAGTTTACGAGCTACTTGATTTAATGTGTCTGATGAATTCACAGATTGGTCACTGCCTGCGGTAGGTGGCTTGTCTGTAGAAGAGTAGTGATTCTGTACATCCTTGTGAGGAGGATTTGAACAGCTACCATAATTAGAGACACTTGGGTCTGTCCCATACTTGGCTGTAAGGGGACGAGAGAGACAAAATATCAGAGACTGACTGAAAAAAACTATAAGCGGATGAGAGACAGAAAAGAGCAGAGATTCAACAAAAAGCCAACAGAGACTAATGTAACGCAAGTAACGCAGGCCACTTGGCAGAAGAAGAAAGACCAGCAAATAAATTAAGAACACATGAAAATGAAATCTGAATATGAGGAATAAAGGGAAAAACAATACTTTGTACCACAATAATAAAAGCCATTAGATCTGATTTCAATATATCTGTGTCAAAACTCTCTTGTGAATGATACGGAGCTTCATGTTTTCATAAAAAGTGGGCCTGTAGTGTATTTATCCATGGTTTAGTATGGTGCTCAAATATATAATATATCAAATTCTAAGAATGGATAGTTTGCGTGCTTCGAAAGACAGCCTCTAATACATAAAGTTTACCCCTAAGTTCTTAGATAGGAACATAAGATCCATGGTCAAATAATTGATGGCAGTTTCAGAGCTCCTTTCACACAGATAATTAATTTACCAGCGTTCCCTGCTTGCTCTCGGAGCTGTGCAGAAGAAACTACTTGATTTTTTGCCTGTTGTTCTGCAGCTCGTTTTTGTTCCAATTTCTCCTGGGTGTAGATCTGTTTTGGCTCTGTGTACAAGGCCAGAACTACCAACATGAGCAGCACCCACATCACCGACATGAAGGCCTGCGGAACAGACATTGCGATGTTTCCTGATCCTTTGCATGTCAACATTCTTCCAGTCAGAATTCTGTCTAATGACCTTACAGGACATGAGTTTGGGTTTAATGTTGTATCAGCACGATCATGACTATATTGCATCACACATGGCAGATGATGTTTACAAGCTAATAAGGTAGATAAAAAAATGTGTATAACATGGCTTATCAAACAGCGTAAAAGGATGGGCTATCAAAAGAATTTATATGAGTAAACGAGCCGTTTGCCTTCAGGCTTGCTGCATATTTACAATTTTCCTGAATCGTATTCAAGTTGGAAGTCCACATTTGTCAGTATAGACCAATTTCATGCAAAAAGCTTCAGATAGTTTGCGAACTCTTGTTATTAGTAAACTATGTGACTTTCAACAATTGGTAGAGATGACTGATTCCAGCACTGATGAAACAATAGAATGTGCCTATCAGGCTGCCAGCACTCAAAAAGCTAATACTTTCAAAAGGACAATTCAATGCTAGTCATACTGAGTCACTTTAATAAGAATGTATGAACATACAACTACATTTGGCATTAGTAGAGGGCTAAATTACATCTTACTGACAGGATGATTCTGCCATATTTGAATGGCTTGTTACATAGACTAATTTGATTTGCTCTCTGCTGAGTGAAGGATCACAGCAAGAAATACCTAGTATCAAAGCAAAACACTAAGTATGTTTAGACTCACAGCTGGAGCTGTATATTTGTTCACATCAAATGGACCAATTTTGAAATCTGCTATGCGGAGAAACAGATTCAACCCTGGCCCTGAAAAGAAAAAAAGCAAACACACCAACTAAGGATGACAACATACAATAAAATCAGAGGAAGCTTTGGTATCATGGTAAAGTTCGGTGAAAAGTAAAAAAACGGCACTTAAGTAGTATTTTGGAAAATACAACAGTATCTTTGCTCTTAAGAAGGCACAAAAGACATACTTCAAAAATATACTTCAAAATATAGTTATACTTCAAAAAGTATAAGTAAAAGTGAAAGAGAGAGAGAAAGAGAGATAAGAAGTGGGAAATGGGACAGTTATCAAACAAGTTTGAAGACATCAAATGAACAAGTATTGTTTATAATTGTCTCCTTCTCCAAATGTATCTTTTCCACGTTACAAAAATATAATACTGGAGATATCAGTGATTAACATGCTATGTTGTTTATATGCATTCTTGTCAATTGCTTCACGTGAGACAACCGCCTCCAGGTGGCTGAAAGACATATGCAGAACATAATTGCTTCACAGCTATGCCTGTGCTAAGCACCAGTGATACGGTCAGTCTCTCTTGCTCCATCCACTGCCAACCTCTCACCCGCACACAATCCTGTCCACTGTGCATGAGCCAATCGGCATCGTCCTCTACTCCCCCCACAAGCAATTAGAAGTGTTGATTGTCATTCAGTGTTATTAATTACTTGAAGAAACAGACTAAATTTTTGATCTGGCTTCTTCTTGCTACCTCATTTGCCAAATTATCAGCTGTGGCAGCTATCAAAAGATTCCGCATACAGATGTGAAACGCTGGTCAGTGGTCAAAACATTAGAACAGAAAGGAAAAAGGGCTGGTTGGCGATGGGCTGACCATGGAGGTAACACAAACGTTTTCTGGCAATGAAGGAGTTAAATTGGCCATTTATGTCTAAACAATTTATTCTAATTCCTGCCACTTTAAAAGCCAAGGGATGGTTGTGTGATCATGAAAGTCTTTTAATCCCTGTGGCAAATCACCATGACTTATTCAATTATTAGGAAATAAGTTACAATTTTTGTTAGCCTTTCAACCTCCTGCGGGGTAGGCCACATGCCATATTGACATCTATAACATTAACAGTTTCAAATTCATCTCTTCATAACGTTGAATCCAAAAACTAAGAAAGAATTGATTTCTAAATAAAAAAAAACAACAACAAAGGCCCTCTTGTTGACACCCTCCTCAACTATCTTGATTTTAATAATGACAAGGGGGAACTGTGTTAGAAAAGTGATATTACCAATGAGAAGGGCAATCTGGCGAGTGGCCACCAAGTTGGAGATAATCCTGGTCCTCTCTTGTTCAGACGTATATCTGGAGACTTCTGCCAGGGCAATTGCCTCAGCTGCTGCTCCCATACCTATATGATGAAGAACGAAAAAGATTAAATTTAACAGAGGATTGGGCTGGGGCTGAGCATGTCCTGAAATTTGGTTCTTGCTAAAAAAAAATATATTTTTTGTTTTCGTTTTTTTCCTTCTTTTTGGTTTTGCCTTTTCTGGATATAAAAGTATTAGGTAGTATTAAAAAGTGGATATGTCCATTCTAACGTGTATGACCCATGGTCAATCAATGGATGACTGACCTACCAGGATTTGGCTCCCTCTGGTTCTTAATGAAGTGGCAGATCATCAATATTCTCCCCCCCCCTCCCAACAGGTGGAAGGTCATCAATATTCCCCCCCCCCCCCCCACACACACCTTTTAGCTATTTTAATCTCTCTGAACAGAAGAAACTAAAAATATAAAGTACATAATATGTACTTATTGATAGATGGTTAAATAAAAAAAGATCTCCTAGCTCAAAATGGCAAACAAATTAATAAAATTTTAAAAATAACAATAATAAATAGATAAATAAAAAAAACAATGGAAGAAAAAAGAATAATGATAACATCTGAGGGAGAACAAAAAAAAGAAAGAAAACTTTGATTAAAACAAAACTTTATCCTCCACCGCATTTCAAGTCCTCATCGCTTATCTACATTTGTTGTTAAGCAAGATAAAGGAACTAGTGAGACTACAGCTATTGCCAAAATTTCTCGTTGAGTATAACTCTTCAGTCTTAGTGAACTGCAGAAGTGGCTCCTCAAAGATAATATGATAAAAAGCAGCTTGCTCTGTTCATTGTGACATCCAAAACGTGTTCTGTACTTTACCTTCTCTATCACATCTACACACACACACACACACAGAGAAAAAGAGAGAGAGGGGGGGATGGGAGAGAATGAAAGAGAGTATGTGTTTGCTTCCTAAAAATGAGAAAAACAGACAGACAGACAACAAACAACAGGAAAACATGCAGATAGGCAGACTGGTAGACATCCAGACAAAAAGACAGACCAATAGACAGACAGACAGGGAAATAGACAGACAGATGGATGGATAGGCTGCATTTGCTTCCTTAGAATGGAAAACAAGGGCAAATCCAATGTATCAACCTGCACTGACTCCACATTCACATGCATGTTATCATCAAGACATAACTCCAGCTGATAACTTTCTTATCAATCCTCTGATGTTATGTAACGGCCTTTGTGGTGAAATATTACACAAGCAATTGAGCAAAGTGTAACTAACTTTCTATGTATAACCAAATCAAACAAACGAACAAAACAAACACAAACATACTATTAAGAAATTGATTCTTGAAAGCTGGCAAAGAATGAAATGAACCAGGCAGCCAGAGTATGCATGTGGATCTTTACCTTCTGAACTCTGTGCATTTGAGCAGATGACAAGAAATTATAGAACCTTTGCCTTGCTTAAGGCTACAATAAATTATAAAAACAAGAACAAGAACAACAAACAACAACAAAAAAAAGAATTAGAAATAGTTGATTTAATGTAATTATTGCCACTGTATCCCTCACTAATTTTTTACACAGATCAATCTTTCTGTCTTTAAAGTAAGCTGTTTCATGTAACTTGTGTAAATAGTAATTTTAGGCATCTTAAACCATTTTGTAGGTTTGGAACAGTGCATCAAATGTGTTATAGTTATGATTTGTACACTTACAACATTTTTCCTTTTAAGTGAATTGTTCTAAATAACAGGCTAAACACGCAATTTCATTGTACAACTCGGCTCTCTTTCAGCATCTCAATGAATCGATTGTGTACTTTACTATTAAATTCTATGTGCTTTATATACATTAATGATGAATTAAACGTGTGTGTCTTGATGATATATGAAGCAAATGCCGATCTATATCTTTTCCAGTTTTCTGTGTTGTAATTCCTATCATCCTAGCTCCCATACTACATTCACGGAGACCCCTGATTATAGAGCAAAGCCTCCACTAAATGTTCTATAAGTGCCTTCTCCAGCTATGTGTTTGACTATTCAAAAGTAAATGCCTTTCCATATCTTTTTATAATCTGTGTCATAATCCCTAAAAGTATGTAACTGCCAAATAGTTCAAGGAACTGCCAAATAATTCAAGGAGCTGCCAAATAGTTCAAGTAACTGCCAAATAATTCAAGGAACTGCCAAATAATTCAAGGAACTGGCAAATAATTCAAGGGGCTGCAAAATAATTCAAAGGTCTGCCAAATAATTCAAGGGACTGCCAAATAATTCAAAGGACTGCCAAATAATTCAAGGGGCTGCAAAACAATTCAAGGAACTCTGAACACCTAACTTGTCAATGCAAGGACTCTGGGAGGTGCTCTATGTATATCAATTGTCTACCAAACAAGTGTATGATTCTTGAAGATTTGAATATCTCTTTTTCCATTTTCTGTATCTTAATCCAAACTTAACTCTTCATTACAACTTTCAGGAGTACTCTGAAGAATTGTCAATATAGGGCCTCCAATGAATGTTCTACATTCATCAACTGTCTACTCCAAATACAAGTCCAATTCTTGAAGTAGCAAATAAAATGTGTTTATACCATTTTCAATTTTCTGTGTTGCAATCTGCATCCAAGTTCCTTAAACTATATAATAAGGGAGTATTCTGAACCATAAAAATATCAATGTAAGGACCCCAGTAAGTGTTCACAGTGATAATGCGGTCAGTAATAATGAATTGTAAGTAGCTGGACTTGAACAGAGAAATCAGAGGTTGAATGTGATGACGGTGATCTGGTATGATGTTGTCACATGTATATTGCAGAAATTCAAAGAATATTCATCTCTGAATTAGAACATATTGCTCTTTTAGGCAGATTATAAAGGTATCAGGATGTTGTGGGGTCAATTTATAGATTTAAATGCTAAACTGTTCATTTTTTGCTGAGTTTTTTCTTCTTATTCTAGCCAGTGCTGAGGGTCACAACTGTCTTCTCAATTTCCATTATCTCTAGCTACAATGAAGCTAACTCAAAGCTTTTTTTCGCCATACGAAAGTGTAAGAATTAAGGTTTTACTTGATAATACTAAATCAATGTTTGGAAAACTTACTTAAAACTCATTAAATTTTGATTGGCTGCAAGCTATATGTCCATGTTCATAAATTATCTATGTATTCTTGAAGAGGCCAATGTGTATTTACATATATATTCTTTTCAATTTGCTATGTCATAATCTGTAACTCTCTTATGCTACACTCAGGGAGGGCTCTGAATATGCAACAGCCAATGAAAGGCCTCCAGGGACAGGGAATGCTAAAGCAGTGGGATGCTAATGAGCTATTTATTGGCCTTTACAGATCATAGCCCTAATGGCTATTTAAGGTAGGCTGTGTCCCCTTAAGACATATCATTTCCATACTGAGTGGTCAAGCACAGTGCAAAGTGTAAATGAATACTGACTTTACAACCTTGCCTTGCTAGCAGTATTGATGGGCTGATTACGACTGCTCCATAATTTGCCTGAGAATGTTCACTCCATTCATGTCTTCATTCATACATTCGCACAAATTAGCTGTGGTAAATTTCAAATTTTCCAGTCACTGTTAATCTTGATGTCCCCCTGTCACAGATGCCAACATGAAATGGTTGATTACATGGATTCTTTGCTGGGGAAAGTATCTCACACAAGTATATAATTTGGTGGTTTTGGGAAATTTAAAAAGGTCAGCTGATTTGAAAAGTGTCAACAGAAAGTGTTGGACCTCAGTCTTTATGATAACCTATGATATTTATAGTTAGAAATGGCAACTCAAGATATGATAAAATTAATAAGACAAGAGAAGATGTGTAAGATAAGGTAATGTAAGACAAGATGAGACAAACTTTTTATTTTTGTCAAAAGGATATTCCTTTTACATTTGATGAGATAAAGTATAAGATTTAGATTACGTTACACACGCTCTATATACATCTTTCAACCTCCCAGTGGAGGTTATCTCGAATAGTATAAGAGAAGCATACATCCACATTATTGACTCACATACCATTTGCAGCACCTGGACAACACAGGCTCAAGAAAGACTGCTGTATCTTGATAAGCTTATTGCAGATGGCAAAAATGAATTCCTCTTTTTTTATGCAAAGGAGTCATATCATATGACACCTACTGTGTAATTATGCCATAGTTTACATATACTGTGATACACTGACTTATGACGTTAATTCATTCTGTGACCAAGCTCATAACCCAATTTGCTCACCTATCAAATCAATTTTTTCCACTGCCATTAATCCATTCCATTCCCCTAAAAAGAAAACAAAAAAAAAAAAACATACACACACTAATTTTTTTTGTTCTGCGTTTTTAAAAAAGAAATCTATTTTAAAAATTTTTTTTTTAATGAATTCATGCTTCAATTCAATGGATATCTTCCTCTTCTTCTTTCAGTACTGTTCTTTACCCTCACTTCATTACAATCCATGGTTAGGAAAAAAGAAATATGGTAAAACAACTGCACAAAGTGTGATCACAGCAGATATGCTTTCACAGCATGGCAATCATGTTCTGAGAACAACTAAGGCGCAGGAAACTGAGCAGTTTTGTGGCGTTTGCTGTGCTAAAGAGCAGCAGCATATCTGAAGCTTGCTTATAACTCAGGTTTGGCTTGCAATTCAAGGCAAAAAAAAACTGACCACATCTCGTAAGTTGGTGCACTCATTAAGTCAAGATATCTTTCTACTAGACCAGGCGCTTGTCATGTGGCCCATAATGAGGAGAGCATGCCCACTGAGCTCTCAGACCCACTGAGCCCAGTCTATTTCAATGACTGTAGCCAGCCCAGTCTTCTCCACTGTAATACAACCCAATCTAATGTTGAAAGATTCAAAGATTGCCATAGTTTAAATTTACACCTTCATTTTAGACTTAGGAGCCAGGCCTAGACAATCTGTAATTTATGTCCAAATCAGTTAGAGACTAAATTTTATTGCAGGCTTGCTGGTGTTCAAAGAACTGGCATTAGAGAAATGTGTGGACAAGTGACAAGGGTGAGAGCAGGAGGAAGGAAAAAAATGGAGTCAAATTTAAACTTCTACCGATTCAGTTTAAAAATGCAAGTGATTTTGTTAGATAGCAAGTTGTCCCATCTTTTTCCTCCATGTTGTCTATTTGCAATTGAAACTGACATAGATCTACAAAATGTGCAGAGCATACAGTTTTTTTTACCAAGGACTGAAGATATGAATACCTAGAAAGGATACTGCGCCAAGAATGTTTGACACATATCCAGCACAGAAACTATCAGAGAAACAAGAGTGCTTTGCCGAAAAAAAAAAAATGCAACCTGCTACCTCCAAGTTGCTCTTACTCCACTGTGAAAAATGGACCAGAACGAGTATTCTTATTCTCAATCTTTCTTGATCTTTTCATGCCCATCTCTCTTGGGTACTAGGTGAATTAACAGTCACAAAAGAAAATGGTTCTCTCGTGACAAAAAAAAAAAAAAACAGATTGAAGAAAAAAGTGATGAGGAGAAACAGATTAAAAACAATTGCCTGAAGAGCTAAATTAGGTGTATATTCTTTGGGATGAACTGTCTGAAACCCTACATTGGCTGAAAATGAAATGAAAGCAACTAAACTAAAACTTTAAGCAACGATATGCACCATTCTGACAACTTGCAGTCCTCCGCCATCTCCTTGCATTTTTACACTGTCCCAAATTAGATGAATATTTATGCAAGTGTTGACATCTACCACATCTAATGCCAACAGAAAATGGAATCTTGTTTGTTAATATTGAACTGAATCTATGTCCATTTTGTTTCCTTCCTCTGTACAAGTTTTTACACTAGCACCTCATTTGTTTTCTACTCACCATATTTACAACTCAAATAATTTGACCTTCTTTTATTTCTTCTTTATGTTTTCTTTTCTTTCTTCTTACTTCCTTGCCTTCCTTCTGCCGACTGATTCACTCATTAGCATCATTACTATCGATTAATGGTAAATTTCAGTAGGACTCCCTTTAAGTTTCTTTTCGTATCAACTGCTATCATATCTTTATTTGTCACCCCCCCCCCCACACACACACACACTTGCAATTTAATTACTAACTCTAATATTATTATTTTGAGGGCATCTAGTTTCAATAGCCTTTAAATTTCTAAAGTTACAGCGCTCATAGTCAAGCGTTTTAGTTTAAATTTTGTTTGTCTGTGCTATGCAAGCATCTTCCAAGAGTCCAGTCAGGTCCCAGAGTTCAACAGCGGACACCTTGCTCAATTTGGTCCATCGCATGTGTGGACCCACAATGTGCCATGCTGTGTCCAGTATACACAATAGGAATATGTCTATAAAATACGCTGAGGATTGTTTGGAAAGGAATTTTGCTGCAGAGCTTGAAGAATGAGTCTTTGACCAGACTGGTCCCTTGTCACTTCTAGTGTTAAAGTTCAAAATTAATTACCTGAGATGAATCGACTGCTCAAGCAAAGCCACTGTGAGATCCCAATGAAGTACAAAAAACTCCCTGCCAACTCAAATGTGGCACATACCAGGAAGATTTGCTTAGTGTGGCCTATCCTGTCTGCAATCCTGTATAACAAAATAGTTCATAATTAGAATATCAGCTTTTTTAAGGACAACAAAGGCGGACATTAAATTTACTTGAAATCCAGTTCAGTCTGTCATAAGACTCAATAAACTCAGTAAATCTTACACTTTCTCATAGCTGGTATGGATAAAAACACACGTCATGTTCATTTAAAACAAACATAATGTATTTTAGTATTAATAAATCATAGAGAATTATTTCCTTTCAGGAGGTAAGAAAAACTTAAGATGTATTCTTGACACAAGGGAAATATCTTTTTGTGTTCACAACAAAAAATTGCACGGAAATTGTCAGAACAAGCATTTCCAAATAGAGCTACTGTAATTAATGCTGTTTTGTGTTAATATTAAAAATAATTCAAGTTTTCATGAAATGTTGCTTCCACGAAAAACTGATCCATGAAATTATCAAAAATAAAACCTCACTTTATCATTACCTGCCGAAAACAGGAGATGAGAAAAATGCTGCCAGACTGTATGCTGACAAAACCAGCCCCAGCATAAACTCCGGAGCATCATAGACATTATGGAGATACAACCAGATGGTTGGTAAAATAACCGCTGTAAATGATACAAAAGAATACGAGAACCAATCACTATCAATGGAATGAAAAGGCCAGAAGGAACTACCATGATTTGAAATGAGAATTAAAAGCTCTTCAGTTGCTGAACTCATGAGTAGCGTTTGATCACTTAATTCAAAATTATTTTTTAAATCATAATAATTATCAAATCATTTTATTAGCCTTTGACACGAAAATCGTACTACAGATCATCTGTACAATACTGGACCAACAGCTGTTGATTTCAAGTCTGGAATGATGCAGACAATCTGTCGTGTCAACAATCTGCAAACTGCACTTGAGCAACTTGTAACAATATATCGTCAAGGGGTTAGCCATTTGGCCTAAGTCAGACTTCATTAAAATGTTCATTAAAATGCGCTAATAAACAAACTCACAATAAAAGTTTTGTCCTTTTAGCCTAAGTCAACTGTGACTAAGGCCAAAATAATCCTGATGCAACAACTGACTAAGTCTAATATAGGCCAATTGTCCACCAGACGTCATATCAGGGTAAGGCGTTGCCACAGTTCGTGGCCTAAGTCAAGATGTAGACAATACCCGGTTCTAAAAATCGGCAAAAATCGAATCTTTGATTTGGTTATGAAGTATAAAACAGCCATCACTGATAGCGCACTGACTTAGGCCTAGAATTACAAGGGTATGGATGAAATTACATTAACATTAACATAATGGATAATTGCATTCCAATTTTTAATATAATGATCTGACGATAGTAATATTTTGTAAACAAAGTCACACACAGTGTGGTAGTCGATAGTATTATAATCGTACTAACAGAGAGTGGGCCACCGAGTATTTTGATTCTTTGCTCCTCCTCAGTCTTTCGTTTTGACTAGGATGATTCGCTTCGAAATCGTGCAGAGGAATAAAGAAGAATAGTGTCAAAGTCAACCCAACAAAATCTGAGCATCTCAGACGCCATCAGTGCAGTGAATACATTATTAGATCTAGATATTGATAGTGACACTGGAGGTAAGAATTTTTCATTATGATCTAGATTTTTGTCCCTATACTGGAAAAAAGAATAAGGGAGTTGCACCCTCAGAGACATGGCCCTCTCTTCAAGAAGCGGTATCCGGATACCAATGGCCCAGGGGGATATAATTTTTTTTTAATAAGCTGGTTGAATAATATTCCCACCATGCTATCACATTAACGCAGGCAACAAAAGACGTACAAGTGTACAAAATTTACTTTTCCCGACAAGGGTTTAACACAGTTGCATGAAGACTACACAAACTTATGCATGACGGAGGAAAGGAGGGCAGTAGGGAGAAAGCTCTTTACAGAGACTTTCAAACCATTGAAGTTTTCTGTTTTTGTTCCACGAAAGGATCAGTGTGATGTCTGTGTGGGAGCAAGGCTAGGCAACGTCACCAAAGATGTGCATGATAGACATTGTGTCAGAAAAAACAAAAGCACAAGAAGAAAAAAAAAATTGACAAGGAGGGGACCGATCAAAGCACAGCAGTTTGGACAATGGACCTTCAATCAGTGCTGATGTGTCTTAAGACTCAAGCTAGTATAATGTGTGTACGATAAAACAAACACCGTTCATAATGTGACGTAGTTCAATCTGAAGACAAAAGAGGCTTCTAATTATGTCTTTGGTGAGACACAAGGTGACTTATCAAACTCCATGTTTGTCAATCTACATTACCATCACTTCAGATAGTATCTCGACCTTAACCCATAAGTCAGTTATTGTTGGGAGTGATGGATGTGGTTATCAAAATAAATGATCAAATGTGAGAAATGCAATGGCACAACTTGATGTAGAGAAAGGCGTCACCATTGAGGAAACGTTTCTTGTGCCTGATCATCCTCAAGGTGTGTGACTCTGTTCACAGTGTTGTGGAGAGGAAACTTCGTCTATGTGACATTTTTATGCCGTTGGATTACATAGCCATTAGGATGGCTTGACAAAATCTATTTCCATATGAAGTTAAAAAGGTGAAGTGGGACAGAGGCGAAAAAGCTATCTTCTGATTATGTGACGATCCCACGGTCTCTGATGTGTGCACATATATCAGTACTCATTGGACAGAGATGGTTTGCACATTCGATACAAGCTTGAATGGGCAGACAAATGGGCTGATCTGCCATGCAGAATCTCTTCTGAGCCGAAAGCATGGGTGCTTCTCTTTACTGGAATACCCACCATTTCAGCAAGGAAATATCAAGATTTGTTATCAATGGAAAGGGTTGTGCCACCTAATGCTTATCAGTTTTATAGAACCTTTCTCATCAGTAATGATGTGGTACAGATCTGAATAATAATAAAAGTTTGTTTTCATTTTCATCTCTTAAACTAATTGGCACTCTTTTTGATTTGCTTACTATGTGATGGATAATGATGATGGTGATGGTTAAAAGTGTTGGTCTTCATGTGAATGGTAGCCTACATGATGTAATATCTGCATGCTGTTTGTGATGGGGATAATATAATATAATGCCGATTGAGGTGATGGTGTTGATATAGTAGCAGAAGTGATAATGATCGAAGATAACTATTGAGATGATGATGGTGATTACTGGGGGGTGATGATAGTAATGACTAACCTGTAGGCCCAATTTAGATGATGGTGATGACTTTTGAGGTGATGATGGTAAGTGATGATGGTGATGACTGTTGAGATGATGGTCATTGTCAAGATGATGGTGATGACCACATGATGTAGGCCGAATTTGATGTCAGTAGAAGATTGTTCATTGTTAAACCGAATCAAGTAAACTTCAGTTCATGACAAGATAATATGACAAATACATGAACATATAAATAAATCAAAATGATACGAAATTTAAAAGAAAAAGAAATTAAGCAATGTTCTCCCACAGAAAAAAACCAAATGGTCTAAGTCTATGCTAGTAGGAAAAAAAGCCAAATTTCATTAGTCTTAATCAGTTGCCAAATGGCCTAAGTCAGAAAGTACAGAATCATAATGGCCTAAGTCATCTCCATCCCATAATTTAACATCTAGAACATAAAAGGCAGTTTCAGTCCATAAAGGAGGCCATTTAAAGAAAGTAAGTCAATTTTCATCTAAAATGATCCATCTTTGATAAAATAATAACGTTTTTATTGAATATCTCAAAACTAGGAAAAATGACTCAGGCCAAATGACTAGCCCCTTGACGATATACAGCAGTTTGTATCAAGCCGGTTTTTCTTGAGCAGATCCTGCATCTGCCTCATGATGAACAGTTACAAAATCATGTAAAAAAAAATGAAACGCTGAACTTTTACTATTGTGGAAAAAACACAACATAAAAGCAGTTTAATAATCTATGTACTGTGGAAATGACACATGAGTGCAGAGTAACTACTTTTACAATGTATGCTACTCACCATATTCGATACCCCCAAACACAAACACACACACATAGACCGCATACATCAATACTTTCTTGGTTTTGACGGTTGTCATTGTGATGGGAATAAGTGATGTGATCAACTTGCAAGCTTGACTTTTGATTAACAGTCATCTGGTCAGTAGGTGAGACTGCACTGCACTGAAGTCAGCACTTGAAAGTTAATTCTTGTACTCAATATCAATTCATAGTGGCCTTTTACACTTAACTACCTGTCAGAGAAGTTAAAGGAAAAACTTTATATAATATATATATTTGGTAATTGAGTACAAAAGTCTATTTGTCTGTCTGAGGTCATTCATCTACTCCAGAGGGAATAAAAAATTAATCCCTTCACTGCTCTCTTGATGTACAATGTATGTCCAAATATGACTGGGGTCTGATGCGCTACTGACGTACAGCTTACATCACTGTAAGACCCTGTATGTTGTTCGTCAGCAAAGCAGTGGAGGGGTTTTAAATTCAACAGAAATGAAACTGCGTTATAGGCCATTTTGTGAAATTTTCTTAGCACGGGGGGAGGGGGGGGAAGAAATAGGCCTGCAGCATAGCTGTGAAGGGGTTAAAAAAATTCCTAACAAATACGCAAATTACATTTTTACATACTGAAAGGGGAGATCAGTGTATGACATACTAAATATGTTGCTATTTTAACAATTATTATGACTCATATCTACTGTACACAATTAGCATTTTTCTACAGTTGTCTATGTCTCTGTGCAAGGATAATAAAAATCACTGCATTGTTTTATTCTGTGACTGATTTTCACAAATATCAATATTACCATTATATGCTGCCCAGTCAGTTTACAGAAGTGTCAGCGGTTTAACATCATATCGAGCATGACATTTTTACAAAATTATCCACTGATGAATAACAAGATCAACTTTAAGCATTAGTCTACTTCCTGTCTAGGTAACCGAATACCGAACATAACAAAAAAGCTTCTGACAGACTTCCACAGTGCTTAGTTAAGCAGTTCACGAACAATAACCCCTGGACAATAGGAGGTTAACAGATAACATTCTTCAATGCTAATGTCAAATACAGAACTAATATCATAACAATATTCTTATCGGAACAAACAATTAAATGAACTAGAACAGGAAAATATTAAATTATTATCATCAATGAAAAAAAAATAGCTCGAGTCTATAAATAAATAAAAAACAAACAAACAAAACGAACAATATTACCTTATTACAAAATATGCTGACACACAGTAAGACCCTTTCAATAATCATACAAACATGCAATCTATAGATGAAGGAAAACAATTTAATCAATTTCATTCACTGACTCTTCTATGGTCCACAAAATGCAATCGTTGACAATACTAATCGATCTAATCAGTCTCTGGTCGGCTGTGTTTGGAGAAACTACTTTGATTACAATTATATTTAATACTTGATAAAGTCTCGATCTGTTGCATTGCTTTTCTACTACACAATGATATACCTCCTATTCCAAATCTATGGTCCAAATGACGTTGTTGACAGGCTCAACGTTGTCATGGCTTGCAATGGTAGAGCTACCTTCACAATAATCATTTCCAACAGTCTCAGACGGAAATATTTCGTTCCGCTGGACTTTGAAACTGTCCTGGCACAGTTTTGACCTCTGTTGCAGCCAAACATAGAACAGGGCACAAGGCAGAGAATAGCTTAATTGTGTCCAGGAGCTCTACAAATCATAGGCTACCATAGGCCTAATAGTTGCACTGTCCTTCACCTGCAGAGACTCCAATAGACGGTGCTCATAAAACATGGGTAGTTTCAGCCACAAACAGCACTGGAGGAGCAGGAGAAGGCAGCCAACCCAAATAATTGTCGCTGCGGCAAGCATGGAGAAAACAGACTGCCGTAACAGTCTGCACGAACGAAAAAACAACAAACAAAAACCATTGTAATAGGCTACTAAATAGATATGACGGCAGAACTATGCAAAATTCCCCTCGCACATGGGTCAATAAAAACAAAATAAGTTTCATAAAACAAACTTGATAATCAACAAATGATTCCTATCACATTCGAGAAATCCTTCAAAAAGTCTATATAAGATACTAAGGAATCGGCCCAATCGATTGGTAGCAAATAAACCTGCTAATGCACACAGGTTGAGAAGTAAACTAAACTTTACACGAAGATTACTTATATAACTGTAAAATTCAAAACTGAACTTACACTACATCTATACAAATAGAAGTTGCGATATTAATAATGAAAAATTACATGACTTTTAAAAATACAACAACCATCATCATCATCTGTCAGTCAAGAGACTAATAATTTCACAGGCTGAATAGGGGAAAAACAGAAGGAATTTAAAAAATTCACAGCCGGTTACCAGAAATGGAAACTACATTTCATATTGATATTAATAAATTAATTTTGTATCCTGTCAGTAGCTCACGAAGTGACGAAAGTCATCGTGAAAACCTCCGCGTGCTCTATTTCCACATTTGGGGTTCGTTCCGTTGAGTACGGTATCTTGTTAAGATCCGCATCCGGTCCAAGATGGTGGATCATTAAATTTTGGGATTTTGTATATCTGGGTAAGAATTATTGCAGCTATTATGTGGCCTCTCCATGTACGCAATTCTACCCATGCATCAAGCTTTTCCATCCGAAAAAAGGGCTTACAGACTGATGTATCTATATATTTTCATGCAGATACTCAGAACCTAGGTCTATCCTAGATGGCCAGTTGGATTGGACTGGTTGGCAAGCACTTGCCACATTATTATTATGTTGAGTCCCAAAGGAAATGGTTTGTTTGAATAGTCGAGCCAGGATGAAATGGTAAACTGTAGCAGGGCATAGTCAAGTCATATCAAATATTTGTTGTAGCTTCAGTTTAACTCACGTCGTAGTTGATAAAATATAGATCTACCAAGCTTTGGCCACTTTGGGTGCAGTTGAACGGTTTTGGCTCAGTGCATGTCAGTTGATGATTGTAGCGATGTTTTACAACCTTAATTTTGTGGTTTGTAGTGGATATTTGTCAGAAATTAATTAGTTTGAATCTTATTTTGCTTTGATCAAGGATGAAATAAATATTTTGCCTATTTAATACATCCTGTCTGGGTCTTGATCTAGATCAAATGATTTTCTCATGACATAATAGTCTTGCAGACATAGAGTCAACTCGCCCCTGCGCGAACCCCTTTCGCAAACCGACCACTGTCGTTTATGATCGCCAAATCTTATGATCCGCTATGATTACGTTGAGTAGTTCCCCGTATGCACTAATCAACTCTATTTGGCGACTTCTTGAAGCATTTACGTTCACTTTCGTTTCGTTGATCGACCACAATCTGCAGGAATCGAAACCCAGGCGAGTTCATCCGCCATTTTTAACGCAACTTTTCGTAGGACAAAGGTCACGGCTAAGGTTTTCTAGCCATGTTGTTGGCCGTTTATTTATGGAAACCAGGGTATTCCTGATCGCGAAAGCACGAGAAACCATCTTAACATGCCAGATTGGCTATTATCTGGTCATGCTGCATGACAAAGGGGTGGTCGGACATTGGCGGGATATTTTTGCTATCCTGCTTATGTCCGACCACCCTTTATTATTGCATTAAACACACCATTCATTGCAAATTTTCATCTCACTACCCATTGTCATTATAAATTCTAATAATACTACTTCATTAAAATTACTGATCCTACAGTTTCACCCCACTACCACTATCTGGCAAAGTTTTCTGGATTTTTTTCTTCTCTCTATTCATAGTACATTTCACCCCCTTTACCATGATCTGAATTTCAATGCTGTATAATCGTTTTCTGGATTTTTTCTTCTTCCTAATGGAACATTTCATCCTAATTACCACTATCTGAATGTCAATATAATAGTTTTCTTGACCATTTCTCCTCCT
>JBCEWB010348912.1:0-21396 GCA_039654565.1 Peronia peronii | reverse complement strand
AAAGGGAAGTAACAAGACTGAGCACAACGATCTCCTCTTGAACCCCCCCCCCCCCCCCCTTTTTTTTGTTTGTTTGTTCGGCCTATTCCGAGATGGCCAATAGTCTCTCAAGAAACCAGAGATCAGATAGCTTGGTGAAATATTGAAGTTTGATGTTGTTGATACAACTAGATCTAGTTTTGATTTTTCCTTATCACTACCAGAAAATCTGGGCGTCCAGGTGACAGAGCCCTCCTGTTACCCCGTGGACTACGCTCGCTTCAGCTCTGAGGGCGGGCTGGACATCACTAGGTCTGTATCAATGTCTTTTGTCAGTGGATGTTGTTGTTGTTGTTGTTGTTGTTGTTGCTGTTTTAGACCCGACTAAAATTTGACCAGAGATTATCTATTCTGATCCGCAGCGCATTTATCTCACTTTTATGTCTATCTTTCTGTGTGTTTGTTCTATTTCATTTTGTTGTTGTTGTTGTTTACTTTGTTTTGTTTCAATGAAAGAGAATGAATGTGAGGAGCATGTTATAGCCATATGAACATTCAGCAATGATAACTGAACAGATGGCCAGACTGTATCTGAGAGTGAGAGGAATTTGGATTGGACAAGGTTGTAGTCGATTTATTTCCGGAACGCCGGGACGTGTTGAGAGAGGCAGAGGGAAAGAGAGGAGGGAGGGGGGGGGGAGTGATCAGTTACTGTAGTACTGGATTATTGCTATTATTGTTATTGTTTTCTACCAGGTTTTACGACTTGCAAGGCAAAGTGGACGACCCGCAAGTTTTTGACGTGCCCAAGGAGTGCCAGTCATTGATGCAGAACAAGCTAGGTCTATATTAGTCATTACGTTTTTCACGCCGCAGACTGCGGATAGTTTAATGCTGCTTACCCCGGTGTTGTGCTGGCCTATCAGACAGTACAGAACTGGGGCCAATCTATGGGGTTTTTTTTTCCTCCATACAATTGTAAGAAATAACAATAAATAAAACAGTTTTTGGGTTACCCTGGTTGAATTTTTTTGATCAGTATTCCATTAAACAAACAAACAAACAAATGATGTATGTTGGAGAATGTTTGTTCTTTATCTACTGTCAACCTCGCACAGCTATTTGGCTCAACAGGTGACACTGATCTCAGTTATACTAAATTATAGTGTGTGTGATTAATCTTGGTCCAACCGCTCACCAGCTGACTTCTAACAGAGCCCAATAACACCACACATAACAATAACATTACAATATATAACACAACAACACATAACAGAGTCTAACATATCATAACATAATATAACATAACACGTCCTTTGCTAGACATAAAGAGTAATGAAAAAGCACACAAAAGAAGCAAAAGGTCACTTTTTTGCCCTTTGCTTGACATATACATCATGGAAAACTCTGAAAATTTCATAGTATAAGAATATCTTTTTTCTTACCATGATAATTTTATCATTTTGTTTATTATTATTATTTTTTTTTTTTTTGTGATCATCTTTCAAATGTTAAGAAGAAAAATGATATTCTCCTCCTTCACACTACTTGTTCAACGTCCATGTTGGGAAGTAATGGGTCTGGTCAAAAAGCAATCCCGATTGAAGTGTCTAACACTATCAGGATAGCATGTTAGTGAGCACCATTTGTCACGGGATTATAGAGGAAGGCAGTTATCAACAACATGTATCAAATTTACTCAAAAAGACAACCATGAACACGAACAAGAAATTCAGTATCATCTTTGCTGTATTCAAACCCAAAAAAAGAACAAGTGGGGGGAATAATTACACGTACTATAAATCAAAAAGTAACACAGATTTACTGTAACAGGAACAAACATGAAGATCAGATCTGATATCTGAGATCACAAAGTTTATGTTTTTCATTTTACTCAGGAAACAATCAAGGATCAACCATTCATTCAAAGCACCGGAGTAGACTTCTAGTAAATCACTGAGTCCATTTTTGGTATCTATATTTTATCATTGCTTTACATATGGGACTGATTTGCTCAATTGATCTGAATATTGTATAATAATAATATATAACATGTAGACAGACATGGAGTACATGAAAATATCATTTGTATTAAATATTATCACAGAATCAGAGAATAATTATTCATAACTACTCAGAAGCTTTAAAAGATAACAGATATTTCAACATCATATCACAGGTTTGCACCGTCACAGATATTTCAACTTTGGGATTTGACAATAATCTTTTCAAAGGAAATGGGAGATCGTTGTGCTCAGTCCTATTACTTCCCTTTACCACACACAAGCCGAACGGTGTAAAAAGGAAAAAAAAAATGACTTCTGTGATTTTTATTTGAGATATACACCTTGAAAAATTCCAAAAAAAAAAAAAAAATATAATGTAAAGAGAATGTTTTCTTCTTATTGTTATAATTTTATCAAATTTGTTGGCGATCAGTCTTTCGAATGACAAGGTGTAAAGGGATTTTTTCCTCTTTACAATGTTTGCTATAGACCTCTTTGGCTGGGAAAGGGAAGTAATTCAGCTGGTCAAAATGATCTCCCCTTACACGAGTCCCTCTTTTGGGAGAGGCAGATAATCTGCGAAACGAGCTCCCATTGGATATCAAGAATAATGACCATACATATATTTGTTAGACTTGCTTGACAGAAATGACCAGATCAAACATTTGGAACTAGTTTAGTCCAGCTAGACAATGGTATGAATCCTTGAAAACTGAAACATAGTTCTGGGATAAAATTATCACACTTTATGACAACGCCAGAAGAAAGTATGAAAGCAGGCAAACAATCCCATTGTTTTATAAGACTAAATTTGTCCTTGTACTGCAAGTATATTTTCCCTGCAGGCTGAACATTAAATACAACAACAGTAACATAAGGCAAAAAATTAAATGTCCATCTACGTTCTTATCACATCATTTCAGCGCACCAGTTAGCAACTTCATCCTCATCAAACCAGTCACTGAACTCATCCTGAAAAAAGAACAAAGTTTAATAATTAAACAAGTGGTTGATTTACGCAGTTTAGAGCTCCATCCTGGCAAAATACAGGGGGAACAAGTTAGATGTGACAACCTGGGGCAGATTTGTTTGTTTGTATCGGGGTGGAACAGCACATCAGCAAAATCATGGCTGTACTGTGCCAAACACGGTAAGATATGTTTACGTCAAGAAGAAGAGAGGAAAGAGAGCAGAACAGAAGACAGGAGCAAGGAGAGAGAGAAGAGATGTCAGAGCCATAGAACGACGAGGATGGCATTCCATGGGAGGCATTCCATCGATGAAAAAGTTGCAGCACTATGAAATAGTTCCAAAATGGTGTGTGCAGGTAAAGTGAGAGGAGATGAAGGACTATGAATTTGTTTCTTTCTGATCTGAGTATTGGTAACGAACCAGTGAACAATGGACACCTGGTATTCGTCTGCATCATTCTCCTTCTTTGCTCTTTTAATATCTGTCAGTCTCAAATACATGACAGCTGCTCTCGGTGATAGACAAACAGTAGTGGGTGTGTCAACAAACAGCTGACACGTACCACTGGCCCATGCAGCATCTCTTATATACATGATCACATATGTGGCTCATCACTACAGTTCGGTCCACAAGGTACACCTGGCAGTTTCAAGCAAATGGGGCAGATAGGTCAAGGGTGGGTCAAATAGATGAATTTTGGATTTTTGCACCAACCTATTCTTTTTTAAGCATCACTGCATCGTGTAAACATATCTAAACGTGGAATTAAACTGAAAACTAGGTTAAAATCACTTTTAAAAATGTAGGGTCCTTTGCTAAGGAGATATAGGTCAATATAATGCAAAACTCGGAAAGCGAATTTCTCAGAATTTTGATTTCTTTCGACAACCACGTGCAATAGCTTTAGATGCTCATAACTCTGTCAAATAACGTCATTGCGCAATGAAACTGGTGTCAAAGGATAGCTGAGAGATCGCTCTTTAACACTGTATCAATAACTCAATTTGCCAAAAATGTATCTTGTGGAACGAACTGTCATGATGCATCACATATGAGTCCTTCACACTAATGTTTGCTGATATCAACTGCTAAAAGGGTGTCCTTGTTATTTGAACTCACGGCAAACACAGTGTTACAACAGATATTACCAGTTGGCAACATGTACAAGTGTTGAGCCCAACTGAGATAAAGTTTTTATCTACATCAAGGGTTCCCAACTGGTGGGTCATGACACCAAAGAGGGTCATGAAGCCTTGGCAGGGGGACTGAGTAGAGGTGGTTTGATATAAAATTCACTTCAACTCATCAGTTACATTTTTTTATGATCTTACATATGTCTTGCGAGCAGGGTAAATGAGTCGGAAGTTGCGCCGGACGATAAAGATCCACGGCCGTTTTCGGTCATTTTTAACTACTTTCCGACTAAGATACTAAAATTTTTGTTGTTTTCATAAAACGACAATTTAACCTTTTTTAACCTGAAAAAAAGAAAAATTTTGGTATCGTAGTCAGAAAATAATAAAAAACTGTCAAAAACAACTGTGACTCGAAATCACCCGGTGCGACTTCTGACTCATTTGTCCTGGGCGCAAGACGTATTTCTTGTGTTGCTTTCAGTGTTTCTTTCTCTCTCCATCACAGAAAATAAGATGAAAATGAAGCTGCTGATAGTAACAGGCCATGGGGGCTTCAAGCTTTTAGGTAAGAGGTCACGAGTGCAAAACTGTTGGGAATCACTGATCTATATGAACTAGTTTGTCCAACTGCTTTCTTGTAAAGTGAATGCAATCAGAAATTTATTCTCAAACAAGATCAGTGAAATAGACATTATAACAGCAGCCATATGTAAGGTGTTCAAATTCTTATCAATCTAGTAATATCAAAGAGGCTTTTAAAGTCCTGTTACCATTCAAAGTCCTGTTACCATAATTATGAAATGCATTTTGATATAAGTTAAATGAGGAAGAAGCCCAGTTCACGAATTTTGATCAGAGAAAGTTAGCCTTTTCCAAAGACAACATAGTTCAATGCAAGACAGGAGATCAGCCAATGTATTTCATGAAAGTAAACGTAACTTCACAGAAGTTGATCGGTTTCGGGCGACAACGACAACTGCTTCGCTGATGTGATAATAGAGAAGGCATTACTTCGCACAATCGCCAAGGATGCAATTACTTTACAAAAACAAAGTTATAAATTCTGTCAGTCAATGTGTTTGTTACTGAAGCACACAGACTTACCTCTCCATTTCTCTCAGGACCAGCTATAACATGTCTACCATGTGAAGATCTGGCATTTGTCTCAGGCCTGGATATTACTGGACCTACATTGAATCCATCCCTGTCATCAGCATAAAAACATGTCATCTGTTCATGATTGTCTTCCCTGGTGACATCGACATTGCCAAATTTCTGCTTTTTGCTCTCACACTGATTCCTTCTTGTGCCATCCATCACAGAGATATTACCACAGTTTGACATAATGAATTCATCACAGACATCTGTATTATGATTGTCCATATATTCTGAGGATCTTTTCCTAGTCATCATATTGAAAGGTCCAGCCCGACCGATCCCTGGTATTCTAGATTCACCAACCATTGCCTCACCTGAGGGTAAGGCGCAACAGTAGCCAAGTGATCTATCGTTGACACATGCTGAGAGAAGACCAGGCTCTGTTGCTGCAATTGTCTCACACTCGTCCACAGATCCACCACTGTATTTCATGGTGTAGGAATGGATTGAATTATAAGGCTGATCCTTCAGTGTGTGTTCGATGTCAACAAATGTGATTGATAATTGAGGAAAGCTTTCCCTTCTCTGAGAAGTTGATAGCTCTGCAAACTGTTTCTCTAACATGTATTCATCATCTTCATCTGAAAAATTTTGAAAATTTTTACACATTTTTTCATCATCCTCTTCTGAAAAGTCATTGAAATTTTGAAACAGATTTTCTAATTCTTGTTTGTCATCTTCCTCTGCAAAATTATCGATGACTGGTATCTTTGCTTGGCTGACATAACCAGGGGAATATACACAGTTTTGATCACCATAGCCTGTGTGCTGGTCCATGCTGATGTGTTCTCTATAACACATCTCTGGACTTGGAGGGAATCCACTTGAACATTCCTCAGTCTCTGTAAACTTTGGAAAAAGAGGAGGGTGAGCAGAAGGAAAAACCATGTTATCAAACTGAAGTCTGGTCTTGTTAAAGTTTGAAGAAATGTCTGCCATTTGTCTCCAGATCTCAATTTCCTCTTCGTCGTCAATCACATTGTCAAATAAACTGGAACTCTCGGTGTGGTCCGGGGTATTAAAGCTGCCAGCATGGACAAGGTCAGAGGTCAACTGTCTGGCCTGTGCTTCTCCACAGTGCCGACTGTACAATGTCTCGGGGGAATATCCCTGATCATCACCACCTCGCAGAGACAGTTGATTGTTACCACTCAATTTCCAGTCATCTACTACAGCCTCGTCACTCTTGTCTGCTCTCTGCGGAGAGACAGTGTAAGATGAAAGGGCAGGGAATGTTTAGAAAGTCCTTTGTCACAACAGACAATCCCCGCACAGGGGAAAGTTGAATAAGGTGAACCTGAAACAAATGGCTATTATTGGGGTCTATTTTAATGTAATCTATGCACAAAATAGTACTTGAATCTCCAGTATCAAAATTGTGTACATAGCTTCTGTGGAAATGGGAGGACATGACTGCCGAAGAAACATACCAGCTGGGGAGAGCTTGCATTATTTTTCACAGCATAAGCTGGGTTGGTGATCATTTTTTGCAGTGATTCCTCCAGATGACATGACATGCTCATGCGGGGCAGTGTCTGAGTGAAAAACATGATGTTACAGGGGTTAAACATTAAATTGTCTTTCAGCAGAAATGTTCAGTAAATTAGTATAAGAAAAATCAGAACTCATTTTACGAAAAAAGTCTTAAAATTAAGACGACTGTCCACCAGCAACTATTCAAATACATAAAAAAAGTTGAAAAACAATATGAAGAACTTGCTATTGAGATAATAAAGTAAACTGATTTCATGGCCAAATTTTTGAGCCCACTTGGTTCTTCGTCGGGGCAATAATGAATTCATTTTCACCTTGAACTGAGTTAACGGAAATGAAGATGAAAATAAAAAACATGTGCACACAACTCAATGTTTAAACCATTGTAACCATAATTTTGAACACATAAATTGCTATGAGACAATCATACATAACATGTTGTCTGTGACAGAACATGCTCTATTTGTATAAAATGTATTTCAGAATGTGTCAAATTATATCAAAAAATTAAGTTGATATTAATGTAAATGGATGATTACAGTCTAAAATCAGAAAGCTTTTGTTAGTACAGTATGTCTAAACAAAATCTGTGTTGTGCAGAGTATTTTAAAGTTACCAAAGAAATCAGAGCTTTTCCCTATAGATAACAATGATCTACTGGTATGAGGAATGAGATTGTGACTCACTGGTATGAGGAATGAGATTGTGACTCACTGGTATGAGGATTGAGATTGTGACTTACTAGTATGAGGAATGAGATTGTGACTCACTGGTATGAGGAATGAGATTGTGACTTACTAGTATGAAGAATGAGATTGTGACTTACTGGTATGAGGAATGAGAATATGACTTACTGGTACGAGGGATGAGATCTGTGACCTGAACTGGGAGTTTGTGCTCTTTGTGAAAATATCCACTAGAGAAGTAACCATCTCAGGGATCATCTTCTCATACAGATCTGAACTCTTTGACTGATCAACAGACAGAAAAGATCAGGTGAGAATGAACAAGGAATCTAGGCCTTGCTAAGAGAACAAGGAATCTAGGCCTTGCTAAACTATTAGACATTTCAGTGGATGAGAACATCATGCCTTATTTATTATTATTATTATTATATATGATCAGGAAATGAAGGGAAAGTCAGGAAAGATACTGCAACAGAAGGTGGTCACATGCCTGATCTAAAGGTAATTAATCATAAAATATCTAAAATATAGGTAGATGAGAAATATTATTGCTTGCAGCTCTCTGGAGCATAATTCTAGGGGGAGGATTTTTAGTGTTCAGGCAGACAAAAGGAAAGTTTGGCATGAAGAATTAATTCTCGATTAAGTATAGACATACCTTGTGTGGTAAATCTGGTAGATGACTTGTTGATTGTTCTGTACAAACAGACTTGTCTGGTACCAGTAAGTAAGAGAGAGCTGAGAAAGCTGCTGCTTGAAATGTGGTCAGTGAGGCTTCAACAAGCACTTCGTCCTCTATGGACTGGAATAATTCTGAGGAAAATATTAACATAACTTTTAAATTCACATATGAAAATCCACAACCCTTTATGGATTTGAAAAGAATTTCTGAACATTCACCTGCATTCTGTTAATATTATCTTACGATATGAGATGTGACACGATGAAGTCAGGCCCTCGTCAAACTGAGGCAACATTGAAATAGGGTGTTTTTCAACAGTGAATGAATTTTTAACACATTTTTTTTTCTTCACAGATCCTTTCTATATCAATCTAAAAATGCATTTAAGAGTTTAAATTTGCTGAATTAGATTGAGTAAAAGCCCAAAAATTAAATGGCATGGCCTGAGAACGATTAACAAGGATTAAAAATAGTGATCAGCCATTTTATTCTCACTAAATTCAGTTGCAACAACAGGTCACCCCCATTGTCATTAACTGCCAATATCTTGACTACTACTTAAGGTAAAACAAACATTTTTTTCACTCACAGAGAGGGAAATGAATAATCTTCACAGTGATACCACTAATTCCATTTGATGAGAGCCTGATTTCATTGTGTCACATCTCAGGTCAACATTATGAGCAGAGTGCAGATGAATTTTCACTTTTTTTTTTCTTCAGCATCCATGGCCGAACATTACATTTTCTCTTCAAATGTCTAATCTAAGAGGAGCAGAACGTTGATTCTGTACCTTGATGAGTTACCCCGCGGGGGCCCAGGATATATAAGTAGGTTCTTTGCTCCCATCTGCAGGTGGTAAAAGCCCGCCATTGGTGGGATGTCTCCCATGGAATGCCATCCTCGATGTTCCAGGGGTGACATCTCTTCTCTCTCTCCTTGCTCCTGTCTTCTGTCCCGCTCTCTTTCCTCTATTCTTCTTGACATGTAAACATATCTTACCATGTTTGCCACAATACAGCTGTGATACTGCTGACGTGCCATTAAACCCCAAC
This sequence comes from Peronia peronii, assembly GCA_039654565.1. NCBI lineage: Eukaryota > Metazoa > Mollusca > Gastropoda > Systellommatophora > Onchidiidae > Peronia > Peronia peronii. The sequence goes on along the minus strand of JBCEWB010348912.1, from coordinate 12,228 downwards.
AACAACAAACCAGACATACGAACCTTGTTGAGATGTCCGAGAGGCTTCACTAACTAAGCTTGTCTCAACATCCACAACAAAGGCCAGCGTAAGGCAAAAATGTGGATAAGCTGTTACCCAGGGAGACAGAACATCTCTGTTGATGATTCTAGCTGCACAGTGAAGGTTGTAGGAACCTGGGAAGATACAGAGGTAAAGAAATATGAAGAAATAGTAAACATGCATCTAGTCTAGGAATTCGGAATGCATTATCTTTTATTAATATTATATTATATCATCTGTGTCAGTACATCAAATCCTGTTATTTAATTCAAAACCTTTTCCGCTACACTCACTGCTTCAAACTCACCACTTGCACTGTATTTGTAATATTCATTTGTCATAGACCCCCTATTATTAAGTAAAGTTCTCAAAATTTACGATGAAGTAAGAAAATCGGAAGGTTTTTCTTACTTTATATGATGAAATATAACATTTTTTTTCTTTATTGTAGACAAGATACCTTTATAAATATCTGTTCATAAACAAAACGGTAAAAAAACAAACAATCAAACATACTGAAAAAGAGATAACCATAAGCCGTCACACCAGACAGCCATTGAGTGACCTGCCACACAGACAGAAACTTACCACATTTGACTGAAGTTTTCACTTGCATTCCAAACTGATGCCAGGGAACCAGAACAGCAGGACACAAAGACATAGTTTTGGTTACAATGTTCATGTCAAATGGCATGCCAGCTGGGCCATAGACCTGGATCTGTAATTTCTGTAAGGTGTTCACTATGGACCTCAACACGGTAAACATGGTTTTCTCTTTATGGAACTTAACCCCTTCACTGCTCATAATATACATCATAATATAACTGGGGTCAGATGTTCTATGGACGTACAGCGCATGTCACCATAAAACACAGCTTTATGGTGACAAAGACTATACATCAATAGTACATCCGACAGCAGTCTTATTATGACGTACATTGTATGTCAACAGAGCAGTGAAGGGGTTTTAATCTCAAAGGAAATGAAATTGTGTTACAATACACTGGTAATTCTGCCCATTTTGTGAAATGTTCTTAGTATGGAGGAGGAAATATGCATAGCGGTGAAGGGCCTAATGCAATTATCTGGCTTTACTGTATACTTTCTTTTAATCTGAAGAGGAAAGTGGTGTTGTCTCTCTTTCTATTTCAGGTAATTTTCAAATGATTGAAATGCCCTCTGTAAAAATAAGGTTTAATATTTAACATATAGCAAACTAAAAACGACATCCTCTTGCACCTCAGTGAATCATAAGAACACAAATATGTCACAGTGGAAAGGATACCCTAACTTTCCCTGAAATTTGTTGATGTAATCCTGATTTTGATCTCCTCTCCGCAAAGTCTCCATTATCACACGGTGACTCTTTGGCAGACAGAGGTGTGAAATACAGCACACATCTCAACACCACTGGAGACATCAGACAAACATCGATTTGAGTGGCCAAGTCAAACTTCTCGCTGCAAGTAACATGGACAGGGCCACGGTCAAATTGTGACTTGGATGTTCTGGGGAGATTATATTGAATATGTGCACTTGGTTATGGAAGGCTGAAAAGGTGCTGGCACAAAATGGCTCATTGATATTGTAGCTCTGCCCTCTCCTGACGAACCCTGCACATCATCGCTGCGGGTCGCTATCCGTGTATAAGCCATTTTCATTATTTTGAGTTTGAGTGAAAAAACGTTATACTTCATTGAAATGGTTAGAGCAGCAAGGCAGGGCGGAAGGCTGTTTTCCTCGGATAAAGAAGTGAATGAAATAGACCACTTTCACTGGTAAAAAATTTACCAAATTTCAAGACAAGACAGACAGTGTTATTTTTAGATACAATCCAGTGAAAAAGGGGTTTCCCAAATTTTGGATTATACACAGATAACAACCCGCAGCGACGATATGCATATCTAGGTCAAGTCAGGTTTGTCAGATTTGAATTCCCAAAGTCATGAAGCATCTTTTGTTCTTGGTCCCTTGTCTGTATTTTGAAAAATAAAGATTTTACAATTTCTTTTCCACATATCAGTTGTTGTTTACTGAGTAAGACTGAAATGCATGTAGTTTTTTGGCTCTCCTGTAAAATTTGATTTTCTGCATATGTATGACATTTGTCACATGAGGGTAGAACTCTGACTGAAATAAGAGGGCCAAAGAAGAAACAAAAGAAGCAAATGAACTCAGGCTTGAGAGTTTTAATTATCCGTTGAATATAGATTTTCACTTTGATATGACCAACATCTTTATTATACAAATTATTACTCTACTGTAGCACTGAGTGCATCTATTTTAATCACTGAACTGAACTTTTTTGGTCCAGATTTGATTTCTAATCTGCTTGTCAGGCCTAAAAATGCAGAAGTCATTGATATTGAGATAAGATAAAAATAGCTAAAGATCAGATAAACTTTACCATTCACAGTTGATGAGATACAGTATGTACATTTATATAGACACATTCAAATTTCAGACAGACAAAAATATCACTCACAGTACAAGAACAAGGCAAACGCAATTGAAAAGAGTTGGGTGCTCACCTAAACATCGCACTTCCAGTGTAAATGGTAAATATGCCACACCTTCTGCTCACAGTATCCCTTGACAGTGTGGAAGAGTGAATAAATAAAAAAATATCATTCTGTATCTAAAACTGTGATTTTTCTTAATATTCTGACAAAATCTATTATGAAGACTTGAAACATGAAAAACCACCTAAGCATTTCAGAATGGAATCATAAATCATTTACAGATCTCCTGATATTACAGTCATTGTACTTGTATAATAATGCATACATTTTTTCACATCAAGGACAAGACTGGCCAAGAAAAAACAAAGAAATGTAATATGTGTCAATGAGATAGATAGGTCATTACCTCAAGTCCATTACAACAGTCCCTCCAAAGTCCAGAGAAAATGATAACTGGATCTGTTGGTGAAAAAAAGAACGGAATAGTACACGTGAAGAAATAAAATAAACGATTTAAGTTCAGTCATATTTAACTTAAGCTGCTTCTACTATTCATCAACGAAGCACAGAGAAAACAAAAGCTGCATAAACCTCGAGCCAACTCCCAAGTCCAGAAACCAGCGGAACACATATGTCTCATCTGCGATGAGCGTTCCGTGCACGGGTCAGTCCTATCAGTCACAGCCACACACATAAAACGTGATGCTTCTTGGACATTGTCGAAAACGATGGACAAACAACATCATTCATGAACCAAGCTCTGTCTCACAGTCCATTCTGTAAGTTAAGAAAATAACATAAAAATGAGTCAGCATTTGTAAAAGCTTTTATATATGTGTATGTGTAAGTAATGTAATATGACTAGGAACTTTGAAAATGACATATTGCATTCATAGGTGTGGGTATAAGATACTTGTAAAACAGTAAACATCTCCCTTGTCCCCCTCCCCCCTCTAACACTGCCAACTATAACATGCCATGACTACAGCTAGTGATACCAAAGAGGAAATTTGGAGAAATTAATTCACCATTGATTGGAAATGACTTGTTTGAAAAGGGTGTATTGAAATAAAAAAACCACAAAAGTAGCAAAGCACCAAAAGCAAAAAAAAAAATGAACAAATAAACAAAAATAGATCATAAGAAAAGACCAGAAAAAAAAACAACAGATAAACTTACATGTGGATTAAGAAATTTGGTCCTTTCAATCAACTCACAGATTCCTTTGCTACATTGTATCATACTCCAGGAGTCCATAAAAACCTGTAAATTGAACATAGAGAAAAGTTCTTTGACCAGACCTCAGTTCCTCATCTGGTTTAATCCCTTCACTGCTCTCTTGATGTACAAGGAACGTCTGAATATCACTGGGGTCTGATGCGCTATTGATGCACAGCATATGTCCCATTGACGTACAACATACACCACCACAAGGCACGGTTTTACAGTGATGTATGCTGTGTGTCAACAGCGCCTTTGACCCCAGTCATATTATGACATATGTTATAAGTCAACAGAGCAGTGAAGGGGTTTTAAACTCAGGGTTTTAAACTCAACAGAAATGAAACTGTGTTACAGTCCACTGGTGATTCTGCCCATATTGTGAAATTTTCTTAGCACTGGGGGAGGAAACATGCGTAGCAGTGAAGGGGATAATTAGAAAAAACAAAAAATGATACAATCAACAAAAAAAAAACGTTGATTTCCAGATTTTGCCCAAAACTGAAATGGAGATGTATCCAAGATCATGGTTTTAAACTGCAAATCTGTGTTACATAATATGTCAGATGTCTTACATATTACCAAAGATTTGAAACATTTGACCAGAACGATTATAAGATGACCTAACCAAATGAAATGAAAAGAAAGCCATCAGCCACAACATCTCAAACTGTGCTAGGCAAAACTCAATGCAAGCAAAGAAAACAAAGAGAGAGTTTGCGCACAAATTTTGCCATGTTTACCCTCAACTGTAGAACTGAAGTATTGTTCCTTTTTCCTTCTCTAATTGCGCAAGTTTCACTTAAAGTTTTGACTGTAACAGAACTGACATCAGAGGAACTGTCCAGCCAAAGCACTGCTGTTTTTTCACAGTTTTGTTCCCCATCATCATCAGTATGAAGTGTGAGATGACTTTCTTGTGCTTGCTTTTGCATGTGGCAAATAATTTCAGTGAGACATGGTGCACATTTTCCTGGTGAGCATGAGAAACAACAGGACATCAATGGTCACAGGCATTTGCAAAGATATGGAATTTACCTAAGAAAATAATAATTTAGTATGATTTTCTATTTTCACTGACTGCCCACAACTGTTTGCTTGTGTCGGGATTTAACAGCACATCAGTATGATCACCGCTATGTTTCGGCTACCATGATGTCCATGTTTGTAATCTATCATGTAAAAAACAACATGAAACAACGACAAAGATGTATTTTGAACAAATAAGATCCCATTGATCCAGCCTGGTACAATTATAAGTAAGTCATTTTATCTTCTTTTCTTTTCCTTGTAAGGTAGTAGAAGGTATTTAAGTTAACTATTCACCGTTCCTGTTTATAGGCTTAACTGTCTTTATAGGACTGTCAAAAACAGAGACAAATAATAGTATGCTCTGTTTGCATGAAAAGCTCACCTTCTATCATGTGGACCCAGGGTACAGACTCACTGCTTGTCACTGTAATAGAAAACTCATATCTGTAATTCAAGAAGGGTGTATTTGTAGTAAAGATTTCAAAAGAAAAATATTAGACAATTCTGCGAGACTAAAAAATACAGGTAAATGAATAAAATACAGTAGGTTGAGTGTGTTGGCAAGTGTCAAATAGAAACAATAATTATATCATGTCAAAGGATACACTTACCTTTCAGGCTGAAAATATTCGGTCCATTTTGATTTATTTGGCCCTTGTCTTTTATCCTTACAATAAGATGCATGAGGTCATCAGAGCTGTGTGAAGACTGAGCTTGAAGTTTTTTCTGATGTCCAAACAATATGGTTTGAAAAATCTGAAACACACATATATCTGTCAGTTTACAGACTACAGTGTAAAACTTCCTAGAAATCTTAAAAGTTACACATACAATTTACTACAACTTTAGCTACCATACTTCAAACAATATACATGTATTTTGTTTAATTTATTGGATTGTGCAGAATTCTTATTCAGTATGGAAAAAAATGTAACTGGCACAATACAGCTGTAAATTTGCAGTATTAGTCTCATATAAAAACTCATTCAAATCCTTAAGAACCAGATAAAATTTTGTAGATTGAGCCACTTGACAAACAAGAATTTCAAAATCAAATGTCAAGTCATAGATAGGCACTACCTGATCTTAGTCACTTTGACTTTGACATGAAATAATACATTATTACAGATTTTACTGTCGACTTTGACTTAGATCTTGATAATAATAATAATAATAATAAATAATACGTGTCTAACATGTAATATATGATAATAACAAATAATAAAAATATAAATAAATGTCACCTCACTTATTGCTTGCAAGAAGAAAGAATCCATTAAGATTCTTGGCCGTTCAGCAAATTCCAGAATAGAGACCTAGGCAGGACAAACAGATTTAACATTGATGTACACATATAGGCCCTGCATACAACAACCCGTCCTGATCCTACTTTTACTTTCGATTTCAGTTGTTTCGTCTGCTGTGGGTTTTTTAAAAAGTTACTGGAACATATCAGATTTTAGATAATTTATATAAGTTGTGTTGCAGCTTTTACAGAGAAGGGTGTTAACAATCATGATAGTTACAGAATTATTTACGTTTAGTTAAACTAACTTCGTTATCTGATAATTTTTTTCACTCATGATTTAAGATTATGTTTAATGATAAACTTCGGAAATGCTGACATTTGTTTCAGATATTTTTTCTTTTCGCTTTTTTTGTATTCAACATGTCACCCCACAGGTCAATCACCTGTAACATTGTGCTCGCCACAACGATCAACACCGAACTTTATATAGCATGCCAGACGTCTGCTCGTATCTGCAGTTGCCCAGAACATCAAGAATACTCAGAATGCTCTTGTCTTAAATATTCCACGGATGTCTCGCAAATCAGAGCAGAGTAGATCAGCCCACCTGCTCTTCGCAGTGACTTCGAAGCATTCATTTGGCATAGTTTTGTGCATTAGGCCCTACAAGATCTTGGTCTAGATCTAGGTTCTTTTTTCTCTGTTGCGACACTTGTTAGATTGCCTCAGTACATATTACCTAGATTAGATGTAGGCAGAGATCAACATGAGCGAAATTATCCTGGGAGACCAGATCTGATTTTTGTTCAGGTCTACGAACACGCATCATTAAGTTTTTTGGCCTAGTGTGATTTATTTATTTCAAACTTAATATATCAAGATGCTGCTGACATTGAGAACTACTTGTTCGCTGAGAAGATTCAGATGTTCATCATTTATGCCAGCATTTGCTGGCTGCAGTGAGATTCACACAACTGCAAGAAAGTTAAAGCAGTTTGATCATGAAAGCATGTTGAAGACAAGGAATATTGGAATAATGGCTCATATTGATGCTGGTAAAACAACGACTACTGAGAGAATGCTCTACTACTCTGGTTTTACAAAACATCTTGGTAATTATTTATGGGTTTCATTTGTCTTTTTTTTTAATGAGATATATAGCCCCACGCTGTTTGAATTTCTGGACAATGACGACACTGCTGCTACTTTCTCCTTTTACTTTTAGCTTTTAGAAAACATAAAAATAACTTCAACCACTTCACTGCTAACAACAGTACAAGGTAGTCCAAAAAGTGGTTTCTTCTATGCTAAAAGACGAATGTGGTATGTCTAAGATCAGCTCACCACCAACCACCCCGTTTTCCCTCTGATCAGATGCGCTGACCACTGGTCAGAATTTCGCATCTAAACGCAAAATTTTTTGATAGATGCCACAAGCTCATTATATTGGCAGATGACTGACACGAGAGCCCAGTACACTCTACTTGTTTATGTAGCAATTACTAACACTGAATAACAGTCAACACCTCCCACTGCCTGTGGGAAAGTAGAGGACGATGCCAGTTGGCTTGCTCACTGTGGGTAGGACTGAAGAAAGGTGGGATTAGCAATTCAAGACTGACTATATCGCTGGTGCATAGAACAAAATTACAAAACTGGCATAGCAGTGAAGCGGTTAACTTTGTCTAGTAATTATAATGCTGTGTTTGTTCAATACATGTAGCATCACCACAATGATTGTCATTCATTTTGAAAACTTACTGGAAAACATTTTTAAACTTTAAAGTGATCTAGTTTTATCTTCATTATGATGCATTTAGCAAAATATAAACATGTAAATGAAATGGATAACTTAATAACACAACCATGAAAACTTGAAGGTCCCAAATTTTTATCCATTGCTCACACTTTGGCGAGAATGATGTGGCGACGTTGATAACTACAGAGAAATGGCCAGGCAAATATTATGGACAATGAATTTTTCAGTCGTTTCTCCATGACAATGACCTTAAATCATAGAGCTGACTCACTTTTGTACAAGGTGGCCGTTAAAGTATCTATATAAAGATATTTTTTTCTTGTCTCAGGTGACGTTGATCACGGAGACACAGTGATGGACTACATGGAACAAGAGCGAGACCGAGGAATTACCATTACGTCAGCTGCCATCACATTTCACTGGGATGGACACAAGATCAATCTTATTGATACTCCAGGTACATGGGGAACATGGTAGCAACTTGAAAAGTGTGATCAGAGTGACATTTAGACAGATTTACATTATAATTATTGACTTCATGGCATCTTGTCATGATGGTATTGATTTAACCTAGTGCTAGTTTTTTGTAGATGAGGACTTATAATCACAAGAACAACAGGGAAAAGAGGGGACTGTCCGTACTAAGGAGCTGATGCAGGACACTCCTGTTCATGAAATTGTAGAATATTTTTGAAAGCTCTGCTTGATAAAACTTTCTCTCTGTCTAACACAACAACACAAAAGTATGTCTGATCCAGGAAACCTGAGTGCGCACACAAAGCAAAGAACGCTGTCAAAATACATTTAATTCCATAAATTTCAGGTCATGTTGACTTCACAATAGAAGTTGAGAGATCATTGCGTGTTTTGGATGGAGCAATAGCAGTGCTGGACGCATCAGCAGGTAGGCTGATTCTGGCATATATTATCACTGTGTATTTCTTACAATAAAAGGTACACAACACCTGTCTGTTAATGTAATGTATTAGCCTGTAGGATCTTCTGACAAAGGATGAGGCAAAAGGAACTGATGTGGTATGTCATATGACAGATCCACTGGTCTTGTTCAAACTCTTATGAGGAAAAAGGAACTGATGTTGGTATGTCATATGACAGATCCACTGGTCTTGTTCAAACTCTTATGAGGAAAAAGGAACTGATGTGGTATGTCATATGACAGATCCACTGGTCTTGTTCAAACTCTTATGAGAAGAAATTATGGATGGGAAAAGAAGGAGAAATGGACAGGAGAAAAGATGGGCCAGTGACATCCAGAAGCGCAGCGAGAAAATGCTTGCAGAGCAGAGATGGAGACACTAGTACACACAGTCATGGTGGATGGTGTAAATTGGTGCACAGCTTATCAAGGAATGTCTTGAAGACTTCAATTGTAGGCAAAAAAAAAAACCTCTAAAGATCAGCATCCACTTGACACAGTGATTGTCTCAAATAGTCAGAGGTTAAATAATACTGATCATCTTAATAAAAATGCTGTCGTCAATTCCGTCTCCCCCCCCCAACCTTCCTCTTTTTTACCTCTACATAATTATGTCCATTATAAAAAGGAGCTTTTTAGTAAAATGGGGCCACAACCATCCTGAGCTTCTTGTGCCAAGTGGGCCTATGTCTGAAGATTTGAAAAATCATGAACATAAATGTGTTTTTTTTTTAATTTTCTTTTATTATTTTTGATCCTCCGATGTATACACAGGAATTTTGGTATTTTGATATACCTTTATACTTGTAATTGTATTCAATCATGCTAGGTGCAGTACAGCCATAACTGTACTGATATGCCATGACATCCTAGCACAAACAAACAAACAATATTTATTATTGTTTCCAAGTTCTATCATTTTATCAGTTTCATTTTGTTGTCTTTGATACCCTCAGTTTATCTTACACTTCTGAACAATTTTCAGGTGTAGAGGCTCAAACAAGAACAGTGTGGCTCCAGGCTGATCGCTATCACATTCCTCGTTTGGTTTATTTGAACAAGATGGACAAGCCGGGTGCTTCTTTGGAAATTTGCTTGCAGTCTTTGAAGAATAAACTCCATGCCAAGCCCTTGCTGTTAAACCTTCCCATCGGTACAGGCCGGGAGTTCAGTGGGGTTAGTGACTTGATTCACCTGGAAACGTTAAAATGGGATGACACACAGTCTCGGGATGGTCAGACGTTTACAAGAACACCCATCGACTTGAGTGTTCCTTCTTCCACAACAGAAGAGATTTTGAAAGCAAGATCAGATTTAATTGGGCAGTTGGCAGACGTCGATGAGCACATTGCCGAGCTGGTGCTGTGTGACACAAAACTAGAAGACTTTTCATCAAAAGACATCATATCTGCTGTAAGATCGGCAACCATTAAACAGCAGTTTGTTCCGGTTTTGTGCGGGTCATCGCTGAAAAACAAAGGTGTTCAACCTTTATTAGATGCCATAAATTTCTATTTACCCAGTCCCATGGATGTCAGCTATGGCTTTGCCAAGTACTACGGCAGCCATCTGTGTGCTTTTGTTTTCAAAGTCATCCACGACAAGCCACGAGGACCTCTAACCTTTGTGAGAATCTACTCAGGGATGTTGAAGAGTGGTTCGCATGTGTTTAACATCAATCGAGCTACGACAGAGAAGACCAGCAGGCTGCTGCAGGTTTATGCAGATGAGCTTCACGATATAACTGACGCTCTCGCTGGCAATATTGTGGCTATTGCTGGTCTGAGGGAGGTAATGGTTTTAAATATTACAATGCTCCTAAAGTGAAAAGTGAGTTTTTTTTTACTTTGAAATAAGGGTCAATTGTCATCATTAAATTTTTTTCATGGTTTACAGTAATTGTAGATTGTTTGTATCCTTCATTGATGCACAGTTGCTGATCTGATATTTGAAGACACTGTCAGAAAAAAAAAGTATACCATAAACTTTTAGACAAATTTCATATTTGCTGTACTGTTTAAAGCATATCTTTATAGTGTGGTCTGATTATTTGAGTATGTATAGTTTTAGAATTTCCACCATTAAAGGCATACCTAACCAGGAAAGTTAACAGACAGCATGAATTTTTTTTTATTGCTCAAAACATAAATGGAACCAGTGGCCAGGCAAAACTGGATCCATTGTGCCACCTCAAGGCCCTAGATCTGGAGTCAGATAGGTTTCTGTCATGTATTTATGGACTTGGGCTACAAATACTGAAATTCTTTGTTATTGTTTAGTTCCCTATGTCCTCACTGGTTTGATGTTACAGACTCGCACAGGAGATACTTTGACATCCAGCAACAAAACTGCACAGGAAGCAGCCCGAGCTTACATACATGAGAGAGGGACCACCACCACAGAGGCTGAGGACAAAGTGCAGGATGTCTACGTTAGAGACCACGGAGCCACAGGTACCGGGGAAAATAAATGTACCATGTTATGGATAACAATATACATATATTTGAGTCCACTCAAATTGAACTCGGATTATTCAAATTTCTAATAATTTAAATAAAAGCAAAACAATCAATTTTTTTTTCTCTCTTTGCATCTATTAAATCCCTTTGCATAACACGAAGCCATTATCACGAAAATCCTGTAACTCGAACCAGTCAGCGCCCTCATTAGGGCTAACAATCAAATTAGACAAGTGAGCTTGAATTTAAGATAAAAAGGAAGTTTGAAAGCCAAAGCGCAATTTCTTTATAAAGGGAAATAATCCCATAATAAAATTATTAAAATAATGTCTCATTAGTCATTCGATAATTGTCACCATTATTAAAATTTGAAGTCGAACTGTTTTCTCGAACCCATTAGGGTGGTCCGAACAAATTTGAGTTAAGCAGACTCAACTGTTATACATATATTTATATAATCTTTTCTTTTGTCTCATTTTGTCATGTAATCTGAAGTCATAAAAAAAAAAGTTATACCTTGACATTATGGGGTGCCAAATTTTATATTTCAAATTATATTTAATTTACTACCCTTGTTTTGTTGGAGGTTTGGATCTGTCATGAACATTGACACAACAAGATGCAGTATGAAATGATCATTATGCCTATGCTCTTATTGAAGTTATCCAGCAAAAGAGCAACAGGGACCTTATGAATGTTATCAATAATTGTGTTTATTTATCAACATTGTTTAAAAGAAGAAAAAATTTAAGGGGGTGCACAGGTGAAATTTTTAATTCTTTAAAATTTAGCCTCAGTGATATTAAGTGTCTTTGGTATAAACTGATTACTTACTGTCAGCTATTTCAGCCACAAACATTTCAATATATTACTTGTTGCCATGGCAGTGGTGAGGCTAGTCAGGAGATACGTAGCGGCCACGTATCCCAAATTGACATCGGACTGAACCCGTGCCGAAAAACTCGGTAAAACACCAAACACGACCACGCTAAACACCAAAACAGGAGAAAGGTAGCGAACCTTGCCGGCCCCGCTGGCAGGGGCAGTCTCTTTATGGCCCCGGCAGC
>JBCEWB010348803.1:0-21398 GCA_039654565.1 Peronia peronii | reverse complement strand
ATTCTTGCATTCCTTAACATAAAGGGGTAATTTAATGAAGAAACAGCCCTATAAATCAATCTATTTTCCCGCCATGGCGCAGCCCCCCCCCCGCAAAGTAACCCGATACTCATCACCCCACTTCTGGTTTCGGGCCAAGCCCAGCACAACTAAAGTGCCACTGTTGTGACGCCGTGTTCAGGATTGTGAGTGAAAACAATGAATATTCTAGAGACATTCAGAATGACAACAAAGCATGAAGTGGAAAAATTTTAATGTAGAAAATCAAAATCATCCGAATATGGGAAATTGTATTAATTGTACAAGAAGGCAGGACACTGGGTTAAAATGCAGGACACGATGTCTGGAGAGCGGCGCACTTAGTTAATTGCCTCTTGACGGTGTGCTGACCTGGGTCAAGGATTGGTTAGGTTACCTGTGCATCCAGCAGAAATCTTACCTCGCGTCAAAAATATAGCTTAACATTCTGTTATTGCTATATTTCTGGTATATTTATGCATCCACTGGAACAAAATATGGCAGTCAGTTTCAGTTTTGCATATATTTTCCGTACATATAATTTCTGTTTTGCTTAACGGAAAATTATGACTTGTAATTTGAGGTGAAAGAGACCGAAATTTTTCAAAAAATTTTCATTGTAAGAATAATATTTTTAGAAAATTCATAAAAATAAAATACATGATAAATTCCTTTCATTGTTGTCAGGAATATAGTACACATATATAAATTGCCTACTTCAGTTTTATTTGGTTCTATGAAGCCAGTTAGATACTGTATAAGTTTAAAGTTTGTCATCTCTTTCCCCAAGCATTTCCAAGTGTTGATCAACAGTATTCTATTCATTTTGGAATTATTCTCAACTATTTGGAACCATTTCATTTATATGACGACTTGTATCCATAAGTGGCATGTCTGGGTATACGACAGAACATCGCCATTAGAATTTTTCTTTTTTTATGCATGGACTGATAATTAAAATCCAAATTACTGGAATTTGGAAAACAGTGATGATATGCCTGTATTTTTACAGATACATATAAGGACAATAAAAAATATTTAAGTGATCAGTTTCTATGCTGCCATAACAGTTTATTTGCAATTTTCATTTATTTTTCACTACGCTTGTAACATTTTGACCACATGTTTTGAGAATGTGTACCCGCTATATCTTTGTGAGTGATAATACCAAAATGGAGGCTGATGTCAGTTTTAGAGGCATAGTAAGCAAATATTTTATACTTCCTTTAAACATTCTGTGATCTGTCACCAGAAACACAGCACAGTTCTTCCTCACATTCATATTTTCTTTCACGCCTGTAGTCCGTCATTATGTAAGTCTTGGACAGAATAGATCTATATTAATGCAAATAATTTATTAGTGTTGATATAAAACATATTTGTGTGCACTTGTGTATTTGTATAGTTTCATCTTTACAAGGTATGTTATATAAAATAGATAAGACTCATCACTTCAAAAAAAAACGTAGCTGATCACTCTATATATACATAGTAAATGGCGGCAAGAAAGTCAAATGGCAGGATCTATCATAATAAAATCGTAATATCTCCAGCAAAACTTCATAGAACCACTTCAAACTTTCACAATGCAATTATCAATTATTTGTCTAAAGAATGCAACCAAGGATAACCACCCTTATTCATTGCTTTGCTTTGTTTTAATAAATTTTTCATGTATGCACATTGATCACCTCAGTTTAAAATAACATGCTGATTTGAGTCTCTTTCTATGGAGCTAAAAATGCTACTGCCGCAATGAGATTTGCACACAATATGGTCAAGAAGTAGACTGAAGCTTTGGTAGAGTTTCACTGTCTTTACTCACATACAAAGACAGGGAGTGGGCTTTTAAGTTATGCAATTTTTCCTATTGCAGGCTATCACTCCTGGTAGGGAAATCCGCTGCCAGGCACGTGCTAGCCCCATGATTTATTACGGGCCAGTGGTCAGCGCCTGCAATAAACTAAGTGCTATGCTCTCACATAGTCTTGAATACGCCGTGAGGAGATCTCCACACAGCATCGAAACCTAGGCAGATCTGCTCTTCAATGCTCTGCCAGAGACTATTTCAGGCTTCCACATGCCCCCTTTAAAGCCCTAAAAGCCAGACCATTTCCAGCATATGTGATGATTTTGGAGCAGTTGAAGTTAATTAAGGAATTATAAGAATCATCTTGCTGCAAGCAAAGTCGCTTGAGTAGTGAAGTCTTACAGCTATCTAGAATTTAATTCATTCTAAATTTTCATTTCCATTTCCACAATTCAATCACGGCATCATACCATAATACTTTAAAAATAAACGTATGTGGTACTACCATTTTTCCCCACCATTATACCATTAGCTTTGGCAAAATAATTCTTGCAATTTGCTGAGTTTCCCATTTCTAGTTCATAAGATCAGAGAGAGATACAAGACTAAATGTCTGAAAATGGGAGAAAATTTTGTTCAAAGCAGAGAGTCATCCTTTTTTCAGTAAAGTAACAAAACAGGCAATCTCTCCATGTTGTTAAAATCTTTGCATGAAACCAAGTCACACTAACTCAATAAAATGAAACAAAGTCCTTCTATAATTATTTAAATGCAGAACAATGTCAAAGAAGAATGGCAACAACAATAATAATGATGTCACTCTTCAAGTGAGAATACGTCAACCTGTGACACAGTCTGTAAGAATTAACAGGTGTAACTGGGCAGCTAACTACTAGCTAATGCACATATAGCGGCAGTAAGCTCATTATTTGTTATGGGAAAAGGTGTTAATTGTAGAAAATATAAATTCTAGTTCTCCAAACTGGAATGGTTAGACATGCAAAGTAATGCTAATTCACTGAGACATTTATGACCAACACTTGTTGGCATTCTCTTAGGACGACTTTCTTCCCACCAGTAGAGGAAAAAAATGTTGAAGATCTAATCCTAGACACTTGCATGCTATTCATGTTCTCAAGTATAATTAACAGTCTGGAGAGCTGACATCTTGTGGAAAAAGATTTTGCCTTCCATCGATCCACATGTATTCAGTGATTTCATTCATTTCCAATCTATCTGGTATATTCACCTTGCAACTTTCGGTCCCTCATCACTGTCCTTCTATTTTGCTACATGATCGTAACTCTAGATCTAGACCTAGAGGCCCAATCCAATTCAATAGCCAGTGGGCTCTACAAGCGACCATCACAAAGTTAGATCTATACATATGATTGTTTTAAGACAGTGTAAGGTCCAACACAATTTGGTGCTCTGTCAGGGTTCAAAATTGTCCATGAAGGTATGAAAAAACGTAAGTGAGATCAGTCAAGAATTGTGCAAACACTACTAAAAACCTCTAGGTTTGGGCAACTTCCAGCGCAGTAAAAAGTAACAGAATTGCCGATGCACTGAACTTTGTGATCAGACTGTGAAGCTTTGAAAATGGTAAAGAGAATATAAATTTCCTGGCACTGTTTTTCCACACTTTTCCTGTTCTTTCTCACTTTCCATACTTTTTCCAGGTGTAGAAAGCTAATTTGGAGCCAGGGGGAGAGCTCTGCTGGATTTTTTTTTTTGGGGGGGGGGGGGGGGAGGAGGGATAACCCCATAAATGTAAATATATGGCTTATATATGACCCTAGAACCCACCAGAAATTGTGCCCCCTGAAAACAGGATATGGTCAACCTTGCTAATGTTGTTCACTTTAGTGAACATTTTTTTTTTTTGGCCCTGAGAGACTGAAGCAGATCGCATTGTATGCATTTACCTCATCCTGTGATAAAAATACAACTAATTACTATTTAAATCAACCCCTACCTTGGAGTTTGGTATTCTCACATCACACCACCTGCCATCTATCATATGCCGCTGTGCCATACATTTCACTTGGGATTCATATTCTGCAAACCGCACAAATCCAAAACCCTTGGATTGTCCGCTTTTAGGATCTTTTTTCACCTGTTCGTGAAACATGAAAAGTCAATACAAATAAATAATCCACATTTTATGACAAACACTGCTGAACATTTTTTAAAAACAACTAGGTAAAAGACAATAATAGGGTAAAACCATAGACATACTATTATAATATACCCAGCATGTGGGGGGAACTTCCGCTCCAATTTGAAAGAGCCTTGGGGCTCAGAGGCAAGGAGATGACTTACTATGGAAGGAAGCATGTAATAATAATAATAATAATAGAGAGTATTTATATACGCCTATCCCCACATGTACAAGCTCTTAGCGCTTTACAATCTATTATTATCCTGACAGACCCAAAGAAGACACTCATAAATGTTCTCAGCTCCCTGGGAAGCATACAAGGCGGCTGCCTGCTAGGCGCTCAAATCCTTATCAATCTAACAATATCGTTCACTGTCTATAGTCAGGTACCCATTCAAACCTGGGTGGAGTCAGGAAATGTGTGTAAATTGTCTTTCCCAAGGACAAAATGTCGGGACCTGTTAGGCAGCAAAAAACACGAGGTGGGGAGGAAATTATCACAATACTCTTCGCCTTGAGTGACAGACTTGAGCCTATTCAACCTAGAAGCAATCCGAATAAAAAGAGTACTTTTTAAAAAATTAAATTACGGGAAAACAAATAGGCTAAATAATAAACGGTAATACTGACAGTTGACACAAAAAGGAGACCAAGAAGGCCCTCCGAAATTTATTGCAGATTAGGTCTGACAGTAATCAATGAGTCAGTCGAAAGAAAGAAGATGAGGAAAGCATGGCTGATTTAAAAACAAAAGAGGTGAAGAAATAGACAAAAATCAACTTCTTTGAATTGTAAATGTGTGACCAAAAAAAACAACAAAAACAAAACAAAAACCCACACATTTCAGGACACCCCCCCCCCATTCCAATACAGCAACCCATGAGCCAATTTTAGAACCGCAATGGCATGATCAACATTGTTTCATGATCTTGTCCATTTCCAGTCAGCTATATATTCATCTCAGCAATTATATAGTCCCACATAAATGCCTCTGGGACATAGGCCTGGACTTAAGATCTAGACCGAAATCCAAATCTCGATATAAATCTAACATGCTGGGCCAATCCACTCACCACTGTGCTCTACGAGAGACCATCACAGATGCAGAGTAAATTATGTTTTCAACCATCTGCGGTCAGTTATCATCTCAGTGGTAAAATCTGCATAATATGCTTCTCTTTTTGTGTAAGCTTAACACATGGACTCTGTCAGGGTTCAAAACACCTCTTTATGTGTAAAACGCTAAATTTTGACCAACTTTTGCTGCAACAAAAAGTTTGTGCTGGGATTTAACAGCATATCAGCATGATCACTGCTATATTGTGCCGGACATGGTAAGATACGCTCACATGTTAACTCACTGAACCCTAACCCCGACTGTTTCGGTATTCCCCCGTCAACTGTTGAATCCTAACCCTGACTATATCTGTATGGGACTCCGTTATTTATTCTGATGCCAAACAATTTTTCCAGTGGTCAATTTTTAGCTGTACACATTTAGTAGCCAATCAGATACAATTACATATAATACACTTGGAGGAAACTATTAAAATAACTCTGTAAGAGAGGAAATCCTGACCTATGGCCTAATTCACTGCTCGTGTTTTTTTCGTCTTCCACGGTGGTGTCTATCGACTCCCAATGTTTTCGAGATAATTATGACAACTGATTCCAATGTAGAACCCGATTCAACCGATGAAAATGATGTAGAAGGTCTTCCTAATAAGAAAATTTGTTAGATTACTGCATATTTTTGGAAATATATGCATTGCATGCTTGTGTCACTGCCACATCAACACACGGAAACTAGACCTAGATCTAGTATGACCATGAGGCTTGATCGCTGTGCGACACACACGCACTGTGTTCTTCCTCGTGTCACAAGTGCAATATAAGCCTTATTCAAGATATATTTAGTAGTCTAATCTACTAATCATTTTGCTTTTGATACAGCAATGACATTCTTTCAAACACTTTCTTGCTATCACTGAAAAACAACGACATTTTTTTTTTTATAGAAAGCTCCATGTGTTGCCCTATGTTTGAACTGTATCATATCAAAGCTAATTAACTGATACATGCATAACCATGCATCTGGATATATGTGTTTGAATATACTTCATCTGACAGTTAGGATTATATTTACTCAGTTTGGTGAATAACATCTTGTGCTTTAGCGCGATCTATTGGTATTCCTGTGAACACCAGAAAGATTTTTTCTCCAAAATCTTCCTGTTTTCTTTTTTTCTATATCTTTCAAACTACATTTGGATTTTGTAAAAACAATTTCATAAATTAAAGGAACACTTAGTATGCTATCTATTCACCAAGTTTCATAACACTGAATACATATTCACCATTTTTTTGGTTGTTTTTGAAAAATGGTAGAAATCGTTAGGCATCAGCAGCAGCCGGTGAACTAACTCTTAGGGTTCAGCGGGTTAAAAAGGCAGTATTTATCAAGTATACATAGAGTATAAAACTGTATGGACAATATTTACGAATTGTAAAAGGATGGTTAAAAGGAGGGATATAAGTAAACATGTGGCTTCCTGTAAGGATCGCCACATGCCCACCAAGCTTTACCTTTTGGTGGTGATCTTACATTCTGTTGTACAGGCCAAACTGGCATTGAAAGCTCAGGATGGCTTGTGGCTTTGTTCTGTTAAAAAGGTCCTTCAGAGATCGACTCGACAAGTGGGTTTCTTGAGCATCTCTAAATCTCTGAGCATCTTGAGCAATCTAGAAGTCCAAGGTCTGATTGGACAGAGTAAAAATTATTTGCAGTCTGTTGATTCCATCACTGTTACCATCACGATTTGATGTACACACTGATGATCAGTCTGAGGTCTAGATGAAGGACTCCCTCATCCAGGGGATCTAAAATCAGATCGACATTGCCAATAGAATCTGCCTCATTTCTTGCAATGTTCACGTGACTCGGTACCAAGCAGAACGCGAGTCCACGCCAATTCCTGCTGGACAGACTTTGAAGGCGCTGCAGGAGAGGAGCTACTCAATCATCTCTAAAAGTGGGGCTATTCATGGCCTGGAGCTGAAACAGGGATTATGGAAAAAAAAAATTGTTTTGTGTGGTGTCTAAAGCCATATCGATGGCCTTAGCCTCAGCCATGAAGATAGAAGATTTTGGGTTGAGGCCACAGCATGCGTTCCTCAGGACAGAAAATGAGCCGGCGCTGACAGCTTTGCCGTCCTTGGATGTTCGTGAACAAATACTTGAAGTCGGGATGATCAGCGATCACCCTTGCAAGCATCCGCTCAAAGACCTTGGGGGCATCTTGTTTAGTTCCCGTCGCTAGGTCAAAGACCATCCATGGTCTCTGGATCCACCACGGCAGCATGCTTGGGAATGGACCCAATCCAGGGTTGCCACCTCCATCATGGTCGAACCAGGGATTTCTCTATAAAAAACCCCCAGAGATTTGTGACCTAAATTACAGATTTCATATACTAATAAGAATTTGATGCTAAAGTCTGTTTTGCAGTTCCAATCAAAGAATTTATGCACTCAGCAATTATCTACACATAATGTCAAATGCACAGGATTTTCTAAATAATGTAAAATCCAGTCACTACATGTATAATTAATTCCTTGGTCAGTTTGACAGTTTGATGAAAGTAAACGGCCCAGAATATTCTGGTCTGGATCTATATGTATCATGTACATGTATGGTAAATCAACATAAAATATGACTGTGAAAATACAACATGAAAACCAGAGTGGACTTTATGGTGATATCCAGCGTGATCGGAATCAATAATTACTGAATCTTGGATATTGCATCACATCAACCATATCTTTGTTCCTTCTATGTTTCTGTACCACCACCACCACCACCACCCCTCCCCTAATGGAATACAATTTTTCATCAAAATGTATGGTTCTGATGTGATGCTGAGGACAGCGGGGGCTGGACAGGAGGTGGGAAGTCTATGCTAGTTTCTTGCATGTGTGACATCGAACTTGCAGCACATCATAAGGTTCCGTAGACAGCCGGTCAGTTTTCGTCCTTTGAAGTCGGAAACCTACTAGCCAAGCAGACACTGCGCTGGCTACACAGGCTAAGACTGCCTAACCCCCTCCCCTCCCTACTTTTCACCATCTGGAGTGAGAAAATCAAGAGAAGGGACTGGTTAACACCAGAAGCCCAGTCAATGCTCACAGTACTAGACAGGTAGATCTAGATCTAGACGTGGGCAAGACACTCGAAGCGACATTGAACATTACTGGTCACTCGACAAAGAGTCATCGGCAGTAACATTACACAAATGCCCACTGTTCTGGCTTGGGAATCACTTGCATAATTTCGACAAGAATACTGCAAAAACTCCATTTGACTGTGATAGCGAATGTAACAGTCCGATCAAAAACGTAGATCCAGGCTACACTCTGGATGTCACATCCGCAACTATGCAAAAAAAAAAAAATCTTAGTTTTGTTAATTCAGTGTTTTTCTTTGTTATTATTACGATTATTTAATTTTTGAGAAATCCGGGATTTTAAGCACTTTTCCGGGTGCCCGGGATTTTGCTTGAAATCTGTTTGGCAACCCTGTAAATCTCACCTCACCCCAACCAATCCCAACCTATGCCAGACCTGCCTACCCTCACTACAGCGGAGGAGGGATATCGGACTCAAAAAGGAGGGAAAATCAGAGAAAAGGAGGGAAATTTATCGACCCATAGTTCCTACTTTGAATTATTACTGTGTATTACATAACAAAACCTATAGAACATGTGAGCATGTGAGCTTAGGGTTTCATTCGATATAAATATTACACATTAAATTAGATCTGCATTTCTTACCTTCTTTTCAGATTCAGAACATAGTGAACAGTTTTATTTTAATTCAAGAATAGATCTAGTGCATTTTGCACCATTCACAAAAATTTAGAAAATTCATTGCACAAATTTCTATTCTTTTGTGCCATATTTTTACATTTCTGAAGGAGAAGTTGTGCTTCCACTTCACTGTAGGGTAGGAAGGGGAGTACGTGGTAAGTTCGCAGTCAGCCTGCCACCCAACATCCCCATTTTCGCTTTGATCCAATGCTCCAACCACTGACTGGCATTTCATATCCATCTGCTTCTGCATGTAACAATTAGTAATATTGAACAACGGATTCTTGACGATTCTGATCGCCCATGGGAAAGTAGAGGACAGTGCCGGTGGGCTCACACAGTTGGCGGGTGGGGGATAGCAGTGATGGAGAGAGGAAAACTGACTGGACTATAAATGATGCATGGCAGTGAAGCGATTAAATTCTGGCAGTGATAGTGATAGCTATCATAAAAAGAAGTAGGCGTAATAGTCATTTCATAGACAGAAAATAGCTGTGAGTATGACAATCTCACGAGTCAAGAGTGCTGGCAGGGACATTCGAATAGAATAACAGGCCCGTCAAATTTCACACCAAAATTATGCAGAATTGCCACGACTCGATCTTTTTTTTTTTTATTTTATTTTACCCTCTTACGTAAAGTAAGCACACAAGACTAGTAGGCTTACATGATGATGTACATTATGGGCAGCCCGTCGTCTTCTGTCTGATGATGTACGCATAAAGACATGTATTCGTAAGCTAAACAGGTCGTCGACATCCGACCAGAGTTTTGAGTGAAAGATTCCAGGATGAATCTACATCGTTTACATCATGGTCGGCAACAAGCGGACTGAAAGTGAAAACATAAAACGAGGGACGGAATGGGACACCGTGGTTAATCCAAGATTTAGGTTCAAACGGGAACTACACGAGCGATCGTGAGCCAAGCGATGATCGGATCATGAATGACCAGCACACGTGAACGATCACTTACCATGAGGGTGGGAAGGGCGGGGTGTAACACACAACACTAAATGTCCTGACTGTTGGTCTACAGACACAGGCCTTGGCAACGGCGGCAGGCAGGATCAATGCCCATAGTAACAAACGGGAAAACGCAGTTTTCTTGCTGGACTGTGAGTGAAAACTATACTCCGGCAGCATTCAGAATGACGCCAAAGCATGAAATGTGGAAAAACTAGTATAAAATATCCAAATTCATCCGAATGCGGGAATTTTTATTCACGGCACAGGAAGGCAGGATAATGAGTTGAAATGCGGGACGACCCTGCGTAAGGCGGGAAGGTAGGCAGGTCTGCATCTCCTTGTAAAGACTGAAATCAGACGCTGAAGGTGGGAGTGACACCCGGAGATCTCTCAAACATGTCAGTGAATCTGGGTTTGAAGATACGCTCATAGACTGGATTTTCTGGGTGTGACAAAATTTTGATTCCATACTGAGGGGATAGTTTGTCCCTTTTGAATCAGACAGAAGGTTCGTTAGCTGCAACATAGAGACTTTCCCTTGGGAGCATGCGATATGCCCCCAGGGATAGTCTAAGACCCTGATGATGGATGGTGTTGAGTGTTTCAAGGTAGCATTGCTTGGCTGAGCCGTAGACAATACTTTCATTGTCCAGTTTGGAACGGACAAGGGAACAGTACAGGCGAAGCATGGAGTTTGTGTCTGCTACCCGCTCCACATCTGATACAGCTTTCAGATCAAACATCACACCCAGAAATTTGGCCTCATCCTTGACATGGGTCCGATGCTTCCCAGCAAAGAACAGATCAAGATCCCTGCAATAGGGCAGTTTTTTTTTCCAAAAGTAACAGCTACAGTTTTCTGCGTGGAAAACCTGGAAGCCGTTGCTATCCGCCCACCCCTGGTGGTGCCCAATGTTGCCTGAAGTTGTCTCTCAACTGTAGGCATCTTCTGAGCCCTGTAGCAGATGAGGCAGTCAACTACCTACATGAACAGTTGGTTCCCTGAGCCAGCTGATCTGTGATGGAGTTTGTTTAACGGCACATCAGCACGATAATGGCTATATTGTGCCCAACATGTAGGTACATTTACACAGTAAAATTCTGATCAAGATGTAAATAGATAAAATGTAGCCCTGAGTGGACAGTGGGTTTATGAGTTATAAAGGGATATCAAAATGTGTATATAAATTTTGGGTAGTCAAATATTGTATAGTAAAACTAAAAAGATAGATGTAAGCAAGTTTGCGGCGTCCTGTGCGGATTGTCACATGCTTAACAATGTATTTGTGACGAAGCAATGTTAAAGTTTGTCATACAGACCAACCCGGCGTAAAAAGCTCAGGATGGCCTATGGCTTCGCTTTGTTAAATAGGTCCTTCAGAGAGCGACTCGAAAAGTGTGTTTCTCGAGCATCTCTGAAGTTGGCACAGTTGATTAATGTGTGTGTAACTGTCAGTTGACAGTGTGATGGGAGTTGATTTTGATGCTAAATAGCATGGGCAGGAGAACGCTTCCCTGTGAAACTTCCTCTTCTTGTTCAAAAGTATCAGAAAGAGTAGAACTGAGGCGGACGCTGAAGTGTCGTCCGCTCAGGAAGTTCCAAATAAAAGTGGGAAGACTATACCTCGGAAGCCCAGCCGATGAGAATCCCTCAAAATACCTAATTTCCATGTGATGTCGAAGAAGATCGCCACTACGTGCTGCCGCTGCGCAAAGGCTTCGTGGAGAAAAGTCTCCAGGTGAACGAAGTGGTCTGTCGTGGAGCGCTTTGTCTGGCAGCTGCACTGAAAGGCCGAAAGACACTGTTTGTCCTCTAAGACCCAGCCCAAGCAACTGGTCACCAACTGCTTCATCAGCTTACACAGACAACTGGTAAGGGCGATGGGGCAGAAGTTAAAAGGGTCGGTGTGATCTTTCCCAGGGTTGGGAATACGCATTACAATGGCCTGCTGCCAAGAGGGAGGGAACATGTCTGTAGACCACAGCTGGTTGAAGAGAGTCAGAAGACAAGTCAGAGATTCTGGCATGAGATGTTTAAGAATCTGACTGTGAATTTGAAGTGGCGCCTGAAGTGGTGTCGTCAGCACTCTGGAGGCCAGCCTGTCGCTTGTCCATGGAGAAGTGATCATTATAGCGGACAGGGAAAGGGGCCGTGAAATCGATCCTCTCTTTCTTGGCAGAGGCCTTGTACTTTTGAAAGGTGGCAGAATAATGCTGGTTGCAGGTGTTTGACACAACCGCAGCGCCAAGCTCATTGGCTATTTTTCCATCCCCAATTAATTCCCCTTGTAACAGTAGTGGTCCTCTCTTATATCAATGTTATTCTAATGATCCCTAAGATGTCGATATATAACAGGACTGCACTGTATGAGATTTGATTGATTATGCTTAGAGAAACAAATGGGAATATATTAAAAAAATCAATGCGACATACGTAACAATTACAATTTTGCAAAGAAATGGCCATTTTCACTCACTGCTAAAAATTTTTATACCTTCACATTCATGCAACGAAGGCATTACTTTTAAAATCAATATCCCAAATCTAAAGAAAATGTTGATGGTGATAAGCAATACTGCAGTTTCCTTTCAATGTGAAACTCACAAAACTATAAAGAAGAGGGATTTTCATATAGAATCATTTTTGTTTCTAATACATTCTAAAATGGTTATTAAGAAAACTTAAAACGAAACTTGCATTATTAATTCTTATTACCCGAAGTGACGACTCAGACGTCACTGAGTTGACGTGCTGTTAGCCTAAAAAACTTCAAGCTACATGACCGTAAATGGAACCACTTCAAAACTAAAAAGCTCTATGATGGAAAAAGAAACTTGTATTGTGTGGGTTGCTTGAAAAAGCAGTAGATTTGTGTTTTTTTTAGATGCTATATTGATATATATCCCAATTTAACAAATTTGTAAAGGAAATTAATTCCAGAAAAAAAAAAAGAAAATTAATTACAGGTAAAGAGCTAAGAAAGAATCTTTCTGAACACTCATTTTGCTATTTAATTTGTCACCCTTAACATGAAACAAAACTGTGGGCTGATATGAAATCTACCCTTATTACAAAAGTCTTTCACTTCCCCCTTTTCTTTCATAATAAATGTAAACAAGACCAAACTCAGATACCGGATCAATTTCTTCAAACTAATCATACGGGAGTGTCCAGTTCCAGTGTCTACAATGTGTTGTAATACCCAGCTCTATGACAAACGAAAAAGGCAAGGCCTGAGGTGCAAGCATGTAGAAATCACATATCCACCCTCCCCCCAATTTTATATCTCACCCATCGCTCATGATCCCAAACAAGTATGACACTACTGAGAGGCTGTTGTGTACTACGTGCATGTGTGAGGCTAGTGCAGTTTTTATCACCGTTTTGGGCCCGCTTTTACAAGGCTATCTCAGCTGCTTTTGTTCACATGTCGGGCTATGGCATAGCTCATTAGCATCTTTGTGTGTTTGCGAAAACCACCCATCTACATGTTCCTGAGGAACAAGAAAAGGGTGGCAAATTAATGTGTAAAAAAAAAAAAAGGGCATAAGGCCTTTATTATTTTACATTTAATAATTTCTTTCCCTCCACCTCCCCCTAGGTGAGAGCATGGTTAAAATGTCTAAAGCAATCTAAAATAGTAAACAGAAATAATCATATGGTAATAGTGCCTGTCCATACAGAGAGCGGCGGGAAGAGAATGGATTTCCTCCCCACTGCCTGGTACTTCATGGCACAGGCACACTCACATTCATTCATAACCCAGTGAACTGTTGGGCCTTACAAGGATGTTCCATGCCCTGTGTGAGGCTATAATGATTTTGTTGCTGTTTATAGCCACAAAACCATGGTATCTGAGGATGGATTGACCTTTGCCTTTTCAATCATACTCACTTGCAGGCATTCGGTCCGCCAAATCAATTGTGCTTGTCAGGGTCTCTTGAGTCTCTTGAGGCAGTACTGAGAATTCAATTGGCCTTTTTCAGTTTCATACTGGAAACTGAAGATCAATGTGGCACTAGAAATTTACTATAAATCTAGTTTAGATCTAGGCCTAGAATGAGTATTGAATTCATTGAAACCAAACATATCAAAGCGTAAGAGAACAGATTTACCGTTGGAGTTCAAAAGAATACTGATTTATGAAACTGATGAAGGTTGAAAACGTCGGGCATCTGAAGGAAGAACATGTATGACGAAACAGACTGTAATCCGCCCTGGGCGAGAAAACTATCCGCAGGTGGTTGAAAGACAAAACAAAACATACACGTAACCTTTCAAACTCGACTTTGTTTAATCGTGAACTATTTCAGGGGAAATAATAATGTAACTAAACTATAAATATACTGTTTATATAGATAAAAGTGTGTCTTTAATGAAACTGCTTCCAAGGGTTGCGTTCACTGTTTCAGAATGGTCTTTTTTGATTACTGCAAAAATAGCAATAAAACGAAGGGTTCCATTTCCCGCAAATTTGTTATTAACTGTTTAATAGTGTATTTCCTAATTGATTTCCTTAAATGAACATTATGTTTAACTATTCACAGGCTAAACTGCCATGAGAAACATCTGGTTTTTAGTCAAACTATACTGAAACTATTGTACAGTAGAACTCTGATATTAAGAAATTGAAGGGACCAGGATTTTCATATCTTAATATCTGAATTTCTTAATATCCGACAGGGACCATAAAACAATGGCGACAACCCATACATCGACTCAATGTTACTATTAATTATTTCCCCTGATTATGCATCACTTTACAAAGCCTGCGCTGGCATTTTGCACAGAAAAATGTCTAACAATAACGATTTTTTTTTTAATCAATGAAATATTGAAACTGGTAAGCTACTGAATGATATGCTTTACTAGGTAGTGCAAACTGCCCTGCTGAAGTGAAGAAATGGTCAATTTTCGGGTATCTTCACTCTGACTCTGTTCTTCATCTTGACCAAATGATATGATTTTGGTGTCAAAATAAAGTTTTATCTCTCCTCAATCGAAACTTTGTGGATGTTTAATGATATCTGATATCATGTTTCTATCTGTGTGTTTTGGAGGGTTGAACTTGATAGGGTCTCGCGCTTCGAAACCCGTGCAATGGGCTTCAAATTTGACCCCCTGCTCACAAACGATCGCCGTGTGCCGCGCCCTTGTAACAGATCTTTACGAAACTAAGTCAGTATGAAAGCCAAAAGAACAAGAATTACACTGATGTAAATTTCATTCATGGCAGGTTCCATGAAAATTGTACGTGATAGCAGTTGGAAAATTCACCATGACCTAAAAAATTTCAGTGATCCTTTTATCAGTCAAAAATGGTTGCAAATGGCTGACTGTCTTTGTATTTAGCTGGAAACACAAAGTTTGCTTGTGGGATAAGTATAAATCATGTTTTTGTTTGTTTGTTTGCTGTAAGGTGCTATAAATAGTCACTACAGCATTTCCCATGTTAATGGTGCCACTACCAAACAAATTACCTGCTTTGAATGTTTGGTCCAATATGATGCAATTTCAGTTTTTTCACATCTAGAGACCCTGCTTTGTGTAATAAAATCAACAGTCAGCGAATATGAATTACCCTGAATTAACTGTGAGACGAGAAACACACGGTATTTTTTTTCCTCCCTGTGTTGACCCAATTTTGGGGTGCTGACCTCCTCTTTGTTCTATATATTTCCTGTCAACGTCGCCACGTGGTCATGCATAAATAACGTCTACCGCGTTTTGTTTCACGTGCATTCATACCCTTGGATATAGTTGGAGTGATTTGCGCGGTTGTATGTTTCATTCCTTATTCATCGGAGATAAAGTAGGTGAACTTTTTTTTTTTTCATGCATTTGTTTTAAAATGAGTTATATTTTTCTGCTGTAGGTGCATGCCGTCTAATAT
This sequence comes from Peronia peronii, assembly GCA_039654565.1. Classification (NCBI taxonomy): domain Eukaryota; kingdom Metazoa; phylum Mollusca; class Gastropoda; order Systellommatophora; family Onchidiidae; genus Peronia; species Peronia peronii. The sequence goes on along the minus strand of JBCEWB010348803.1, from coordinate 5,681 downwards.
TAGCAACGCTGTACGGTATCTGACTAATTAATTAAAAAATCGATAATTGGTCATATGTGCGCGTATCGGCGTGTCAGGCGCGCATCCTGGAGGTGATTTTTTTAATTATTAAAGATAGACTATTTTCACCTTTTCCATCGAATTCGGCATCAAATTAGAGGAAAACTGTGAAAAAAAAAAAAAGACTTTTTTTATATGGTTGCCATGGCAACGCAGTCATATTAGATTTTGGCGTCTCTAAATTGACTGATTTTAAAATATATCTCCTCCGTCAAATTTCAACGAAAACTGATAAAACTTGGTGAACTTATTGTTTGATATAATATCTAAAAAGTTATGTATTTTCAGCCCCCCCTATGAAATAGAAAATTTTCTAGAAATTTTTAAAAATGCCATGTAACAAAAAAACAACAACCAAATTTCGCTGTTTTTTCATACTAAAAACCCATTTTTTTCTAAAACTTACCAACCGAATGGGCCGCGCATATGTACGTTTTTTAATTTTGTGATGAAAATGATGTGTATCAAATTTGGTTAGAATCGGTTTCGAAAGAAAAAAGTAGATAGCAAAAAACTGTCAAAAAACCGGGTTTTGAGAAAAACGTGTTTGAAGTTTTTTTCATCGAAAAATGGGACATTGAGAATTTTTTGCTCGGCTTTCAGCTTCGGAACAGCCCTTTTCTTTTTTACATATAAGCCCTTCTCCATGACTTTTGTGTCTCTTGTTGCTGTTTTTCGGCTTTCTGGGCGTATCTTTTCTCGAATTTTGCTCCCCCCCCAATCATTATGAGGGCTCCCGTAGAGTCACTTCCAGGTTCTTGAGGGCCTATATGTGCCCCCCATATCTTTTTTTGTCCAAACCAAGAGTGTCTTGACCTTTACTATGGCATATAGTCCACAACTGAACTCTGAAGCACCAGAAAGAAAGGAAGATTTCACTATTTATATTACGTGGGAAATTCATTTTAGAACGCTAACACCGATAATCTGCATGATCAGCAGTTTTTTTGCCTCATGGTGGTCATCCAATGTCCATCCCTGGCACTAGGGTTCATGATATTGCAAGAAGAGGTCATAATCAAGTGTCTTATGCACTTTTTGCCTATATGTATTCATATAGCGATGATCTACGACTGCATGTAGTAGCCAGATGGTGCCAATCCTGGTTGACAGTAGGCTAGGCCTACCGTTGAATGACCATTGTTCAAACACGTTAGAATGGACATATCCACTTTCTGATACCATTTTTATCAGAAAAGGCAGGGCTTTTAAGAGAAAACAAAAATCCAAAATAGCATTTTTTGAGCAAAATCCATATTTCAGGACGTGCCTCTCCCTGCCCCTTACAGGATCGTGAAAGAGGCCTAATTAACATCGGAAATCATGATTGAAAGTGTAAAATGGCCTGAAACTTTGCAGAAATTTTTGGGGGTGAAAATTTGCACCCGCCAGTGAGAGGTTTATGCTCGGCACCTACAAACTTGGATGGGAACCGATGCGTACTAAGTGAATAACGTTCGCACATGGGCTGCTGAAATGGGGGGCGGGGCGGGGCGGGGGTTTAAGGCTCTTTTTAAAGGAAATGTCAAAATCGGTCATTCAACTGAATGAAAGGCAGTCTTTCAACAAGACATGATACAGTAAGTTATTTTAGAAAGAAAATATTGCAGATTTAGACCTAGATCTAGATAGACAAAAATAGTGGTTATATATAGATATCTATCTAGATCTAAGTTTTCCACAGGCATATCTATGAAACTGCGGGAGAAAAGGAAGCAGCAGATCAAGATTCAAAGATCTAGATAGAAATTATGGTAATTAACAGCCTAACACCCATCTATGCAAGTTTACTGACTTTGTGAAACTGATCAAAAATAAATTACTGCTATTGAATAAATAATAGAAAACTGCAGATCCAGACCTAGACAAATACAGATATGTACTAGGGTAATTTATATTTAAATATCAATCTACATGTTTTACAAAGGTGCAGCTATGGAACGGAATTTAAAAAAAAAAAAAAAAGAAAGAAAGAAAGAAAGAAACCAGAGAAGAAAAGCAGCTCGCTGTTTGACGTTGTGAATAACAGTAGATCTAGATCTAGTCTATATTTCATTGAACATCATTTGCATGCTTAGTCATTTCTATAAGTCTGAAAAAAAAAAATATGTATAAATCTAGGCACACTATGATATATTTTACTAGTTAATTCAAAAACTTCTATACAGTTTTATAAGGAAATGATTTCATTGTTTACCGACATGGCTTCAATTCTGACAGAAAAACCGGAAAAGGTTCTTAAAGAAATCGCTTGAAAATCAAAGATCCTGAAAAATTTAAGGAACTGAGTGAGCGCCAGAGGGTACAGTATATGCAAAGAGAGAGGTCTTGCGAAGAAGATCAAATGGGAGAAGGAAATCCCATACCAGAGCACAATCAAGGAATGCGAGATGGAAACAAAGCTGGACAGGTAAAATATAGATCTCAGTCCTCATATTAAACATTATTATGAAAAAAAAATAATTAAGTATGCATGAAATTTTAAAATGAATAAACAAAATTTTTGTTTGAATAAGTATGAATGATACAAGTATTAATGATATCATAATTTTATACTGGCTTATGATACATATCCATGCTTATATTGAATAACGTTCGGAACGTCACTGCTTCAAATGGTAGGCCAACATAGCATTTCTGCTTGAAAGATGTGCTCTCCAGCCATACAAATGGCCATGTGACATGACATCAGATGAACTAAGAGAGCACAACAAATGTGTCAAGAATAATACTTTTTTTTTTTTTAAAATCAGCACAGAATTGTAAACAGTATTTTTTCCTATGTTGCAGGTCATCGTGGGCAAAGTTGACCAGGAGCCTGAAGAATTCATTGTCTTATTTCTGCGGGAGATAGGGAGCTGTTCTACATTTCCTACATTTCTGTAATCCTTGATCCGGAATTGATATAAACAGAAATCAATATTTTTTTACCATGGTGTTAAAAATGTTTTATTCTGATAATATATGCTTGAACTAATAAATACTTATTATTTACATCGCCTACAATGTTTAAATTAATATTTTTATTATATAATATAGTGTTTACAATGCATGCAAATGCACAAAAATGTGTCAAAAGAGATGTAAAAATTTTCAAGGGGAATAACTCATTTAATTATGGTAAACAAAGAGAAATAATCACATGCAAAATTTTGATACTGGAAAAAGGTGCTCTTTTTTTTTAATGTTGATTATATCAATGTTATACTTTTCAAGCTGTAAGAAGTGTGTACTGAAACTATTTACTGTGTTTAATATGATAATATTGTATTATCTTATGATATGTTTATGTATTATAATTATTTAGCATTGAAGATTCCACTACATCTTACTATAAAAAGGTCATGCAACCAACCCGGCGCAGTCTGTTTTTGCAATATTTTATTGTTGATTTACGCCTGTATGCTTCTGCTGCTTGTTTTATTGCTTGAAATTGGTTCTTGACATTGAGAACTTTAATATGATGTATGATATGTGTATGTCTGGCACACTTTTAACGTGGCTAGATGGGAAATGCTCATGATGATTTTTGTGGGACCTGCCTCATGTATAACTTAAAATTTCTTTAGAAAAAAAAAAAAGAAGTGAAAATTTCATTGAAACAAAAATCAACTTAAATATTGGCCAATCGGGATGAAATTATATGAAATCAAACCTCAACATGTCTTCTTTTTAATTACGATAAAATCAAACATGGAGAATGAAGTGGCGCGACGCACCGGCCATTTGATTTCAATGAGTAAACGCAAACTAGCACACCGCAATGCCGCTCCTCGGGATGATGCCGGACGATTTTTCTGCTTCTACTAAGCAGAAATACATTTACAATCTGTTTTGTATTGCATAAACACTTACACGCGATATAGATCTAGATCTGTCTAGATCTCATAGGTTTTTTGGGCACTGGGTTCTGATAGTGAAGATTGATATAGAGTGTCATGGCTCCCATGGCACAGACTAAATCTAGCCGAAAGATGTGATTCTTTTCATGTATTTAATTTACATGAATAACGTTCTTAATCATTTGAATCATAGTATTTCGATTATTAATATCTGAGAAAATGATACATGGCATCTTTGCATTACAATGTCTCTTTCCTCCCCCGGCCTCCTTTTTTTTTTTTCTCAATACTTGTAAAATAATTTGAAGTAAGCTTATTACATATAGATCTATATTCAGTTGATAGCAAGGCTTTATCAAATCAATGAACACACCTAACTTGAAACGTTTAAAAAATGTAGATCTATGATTAAGCTTTCAATTTCTGCTAATTTGATGTCAAATTTATTTGCTTACTAGTAGCAGCTGGCTAAAGGAATTTCACTCCCCTAGAGTTGCACTCTCACTCTCACATTGTTTTGTAAAGATCTTTAAAAATCAATACTAATTTGACCAATTTATTTTGCTTATTTCTTTTGTTGTTTTTTTTACATTACATTTGTTTTAATAGACATTGCTCATGTAAGATTCATATTCATACATGACTTTTGCATTCATCTGAAAGTCATGCTATTGCATAATATTAGAATTTCATATAATTAGCATAATTAACTCTGGATTAAGATCAAAATTTATTGCAGCTAATTCTTCAATGTCCCTTGAGCTTGAATTCCTGATTAATTTCACATTAATTTATTCTCTGTGCTACTAAGTAGAGCACATTTCATGTCTATTTGAAATTGCCCTAAAAATGTCGTTTTCCATCCCTCTTCTATGGAAAACATGCAAAAAATGACATTTGAGGACATTCCATGGTGAAATAAGTATATTTAAATGCATCCATTGTTGCTGAAAAAAAATGAGGCTATTCTATACCTATAGGACTTTAGGACTGGGAAGTATGAAAATCCTTGCAAATAAAGCTGTTCATTCTATAAGTGTGCAAAATGTGACTTTTTCCCAGTTGTCAAAAGATAGCAAATTGGGGTGTACACTCTAACAAGATTAGTAAGAAAACACTTAAAAAAAGAAATTTGCGTTATTAAGAAAGAATCTTTGGGAACGGTTTTTTTTGCTATGTAACTTCTTATGCTTACAAAGAAATAAAACGATGGGCCGATACGAAAACTACGCCTATGACGAACGGTTTTCGTTTCCCCGATCGCACTTTTCTTTCATATTAAGCGTAACCAAGAACAAACTTAGGTACCCTCTGACAAACAAATCATCCCTGAGCACGTCAAGTAGGCCTACCGGTACCTGCAACCAGTGCAATGTGCTGTACTGCCCAGCAGTATGACACAAAAAACCCCGACAAAGAAATCGTCCGTGAGCAAGTGAAGTACCAGTGCCCGCAACGGGCCGTACTGCCAAGTGGTATGAAACAGGTGCAAGCGTGTTGAAATAATGCACCGTTCCCCGTTTCACAACTCACCCGTCGCTCGTTGCCCCAATCACCGTGAGAGGGTGACACCTATTACATGCATGTGTGAGGCTATTACTATTTCATCGTTATTTATAGCCACACAACCATGGTATCTGAGGATAACCACCTGCTAGGAGGCTGAAAGGCTCCGTACACCGTAAACCGTATCAGAGAATGACTTGGCCTTTGTCTTTTCAATCATACACTATACACACTTCCACTTGCAGGCATTTGGTCAGTCAAACCAGTCGTGCT